>JACXGM010000032.1:41690-79502 GCA_016801145.1 Umbra pygmaea
GAGAGAGAGAGAGAGAGAGAGAGAGAGAGAGAGAGAGAGAGAGAGAGAGAGAGAGAGAGAGAGAGAGAGAGAGAGAGAGAGAGAGAGAGAGAGAGAGAGAGAGAGAGAGAGACGTTTTCATTAGAGCCAGCGAAAAATTATATATTTGTTCATTTAGTTTAACAAGAGGACTTTGTTTTAATATGGTTTTCCGATAAATATGTATCTGTTGAGTGTTGTGGTATGGTTGTGTAAACAGTTAAATACATTCCATGTGCTCGAAACTAGGGAACTATAGTTTAATAAACAAGAATGAAGACACAGTGACACCTGCTGGTGACAACTGGGATGAAATACAGTATAACACAGGATATGCAAACATACACTAAATAACTATATCCTGTGGCCATCAGGGCCTTTGTGAATGGCAGGCAGCACACTATACTAACAATGCTGTACTTACTTGAAACTGTCAAGCATGTGTGCAGAGTTGGTGTAGTGAGTGAGGAATAGTAGAATGTCTCCTGATGTCCACTTGTCTGACCGACATGGCTCAATGAACTGAGGGGGGTGGGACACACTCCGTAAGACAGCGTTGAACATTTGGCTAAACATTTACTATGTTTCAAAACAAAAATATGTGTTTGAATATGAGAAAGAATCACAAGACAGGGTTGAAATTATAAAATATCTAAAAATAAATGAAATTGACGTGAAGACTGCATTATCACAGCACACAGGTTTAACGTACTACTATACCTATATTGTTCTGTTATGCATCAAACTGTGTGTAGAACTGTTGCTTAGTACTGACTTTAAAATAGTCCTGCCAGTACAATCATAATAGTCCTGCCAATACAATCATAATAGTCCTGCCAGTACAATCATAATAGTCCTGCCAGTACAATCATAATAGTCCTGCCAGTACAATCATAACAGTCCTGTCAGTACAATCATAATAGTCCTGCCAGTACAATCATAATAGTCCTGCCAGTACAATCATAATAACCCCAAAACATGTACCTAAGGCCGTAGCACAGCCATGCTGAGAGTACAAAGCCTTACTATATCATAGGATTAATGTAATAACTAGAGTTAGGCTAGACCTATTGAAAATGTGTGTTATTGTAGCATCTCAATTTCTATGACAAAAATAAATACAAGCTCATCTTAAAGCAACATATTCAGTTGAAAGAGGTAAACTGACCAGCACAGCAGTTAGCAAAACAAGTGGTTCTGTGTTTATGTCAATACTAAACAGGTTAACCTAAAACCAGGAATGCAGACTTTCTCTGGAGGTCTGTACCCAACACACAACCACCTGTTGTGGCCACGTACTGACCACGTACTGACCACGTACTGAACACAAAGTCAATGCAAATGTCATTGGCATGCAAAAGGAAAGGCAGCACATTACTAAACGACCAAACATCTATCTTAAAGGCACAATATGTAGTTTTCCAAAACAATAACAAAAGACGTACTTTGCATTAATTAAGCAAACATCACTATACCTTTATTATATATATTTCATAGTTGTGTACTTACATTATCCTAAATGTTTCCACCAATTTTCAATTCCAGAGAAATTTGTAATGTAATTCGAAGACACGGGACATTTCATTTTGTCTTCCGTTAATGGCGTCATATAACCTTTGACTGCTCTAATTGCTCTAAGTTCCAGGGAACCGCCAAACATAACGTGAATAAAGTTATAATATTTTTAACGATACATTACTTTGTCAGTGAACATTTTTTCTGCCGGAGACGCTAGATTGAAAGGTTGTCATTGACGACGATAACAAAACCCATGATCCCACGTTACTTCTTGACGTCATCCAAGTACATATTTTGCTATTATATTGATTGAGAGACTCCTAGCGGCCAAAAACTACATATTGTACATTTAATCAAGATAAAAAAGGCATGCTTGTAATTAATAAAATTAAATGTATTACTTGTATGATAGTGTGGTGTGTGTGAAGAATACATGGCCATATATTTTCAGTACACATTATGATGTCGTGTTGGAATCTGCAACGTTTTACTCAGGAGTCTGAATTATTAAATTTAACAGGTCTGCATTCTAAGCATAGGGCACAAAAATACAGCTGTAGATCAAAGTTTTGCTTAACACCTGGGTAGAACATGGGAAAAGTATGGAATGTGGTGTGATTCTGCTTCTTCTTTATTGTACCTTTTATTTAACCAGGTAAGTTGACTAAGAACAAGTTCTTATTTACAGCAACGACTTGGGAGCAATTACCGTTAAGTGCCTTGCCCAAGGACACAACAACATTTGTCTCAGTCAGGAATCAAATTGGCAACCTTCTGACTACAAGTCTGCCTCCCTAACCACTGAGCCATCTGCGCCCCACTAAATCTAAATTATACAACTTCTACACATGAAACCAAATAGTAAAAAAAGGGTAGCAACTCCTATATTCAGTATTATTGCAACCACTAATTTGGCCTGTGACAGAAGCTCTAGACCTGTATGTGCCTGTATAAGGTAAAGGATTATTAGTTTAAAATGAAATATACACACACACACACACACACACACACACACACACACACACACACACACACCATTGCCTCTTTGCAAGGTATTGTAAGTATTGATTTCTTCCTACTGAGCATTCCATTCTTGTATTGTTATACTGGCCTGACCCCTGCATTGTTATTTAAGTATTTTGTCTTGGAATATCCCCTGTACCTTTGCTTGATCTATTCCTGCCTTGATGCTGATTGTTTTGCCTGTTTGATTACCTGCTCCGTGTACCTACCTCTGCCTGTTTTGATTGACCTGGATTTGTGTATGGACCACTGCCTGTTTGACTGCCTGGTTTTTAGTACAGTACGTTTAAGTACTCCAGAATAAACATTGTTGTCTTTCACGACTGTTTGGGAGTATCGTTACAACCATGACTTACGATGTAAAGTGTTACTATATTAATGTCAAAGTAAAGCTGTTTATTAAAAGTTCCTATTATTAATCTATAGAGACGATACATACACAGATACACCCCATTGAGTTGTGTTGTTCTGGTGTCTGTTACGGCTCGTTTTAAGCCTAAAGAATCATTGCAGAATGATGTATTACTATATCATTTTAACCAAAGTTTGGACCCCGCAACCTCCCCCAGAATCTTACCACTTGGATAATCCAGTTTTCTAGCTGGTCAACTGGCTCTGTTTTTGGTTTGGTGATCAGCAATCATTTCAATCAAATGTAATGTCAACAAGACATAAGAAGTGGCATACTGGAATACATTCTTAAAATTCTATAGTGCTTCTCTAAAGGTAGTGTCTTTCGGATGAGACGTTAAATGGCTGTTCTGACTGTGGTCACTAAAGATCCCATGGCACTATTCGTAAGAGTAGGGGTGTTAACCCTGGTGTTCTGGACTCATTTCTAATCTGGCCTTAATACCATCACGACAACCTAATCATCCCTCTCTCTCAATTGGCTCATTCATTCCCCTCTCCCCCTTTTCTCCCTCCCTTCCCCCAGGCCGTTGCTGCAAATGAGAAAGTGTTCTGGTAAAATACCGGTTAAACTAAACAAAAAAACTGATGCTGGCAAGCATCCACAATGCAGGGCACAACACATGCACTGTTCACACATTAGAAGTGGTTCCTGTTAACACAACGGAAGACCATAATCAGGTGTGTTATGCACATGTACCTATGATCGAGTGGATTTGTGTGTATTCACCGATACGGATGTCATATTGGAATAGATGACCTTGTGGCGTTAATCACATTGAGTTTCATTCAATCCCAAATATTATGACAGCGATAAAACATTATTTATGATTTATAAACTTACCTTTTCCACCAAATCAATGAAGAAGTCTCTGACATCTTTTGTATTGGTTAGTTTGGCTGCAATATTGATAAGGCCTCTGGAGAGATTCTATGGATCAAAATTTAAATATTGCTTTAAATGATTATCAAACAACTGTTTGGATTAGAAAAGGATGTACAGTGCCCTCTGAAATAATTGGGAAAATGAACATAATTTTCTAGGCTCTATAACACTGTTGGAACTTTTATTTTATGGTATTTCTGTAAATGGTTTTAAAATGACTCTTTTTATCCCCACAAAATATTGGAGCAATGTGATTGATGTGTATTTCTAGTTAGTCAGGTGTGTTCCATGAGATCATTTGTGGTGGCAAACAAATTTCCAATAATTACTCGTAATTCTAGGCTTTGCATTTGCCTTTGGAGTCTTCAATTAATTTAATCCAACACGAGGTCTAAAAATGTGTCAATTAATGTTAGGATGCCATTAACATGCTGAAAAAAATAATTTATCAGGAACAATTTCTATGAAGTGTAAGTTTTGACTCTCCTAGTCAAGCTCCAAATTTAAATTCATTTAAACATGCTTTTTCTTTGTCATGATTATGACCAAACTTTAATATCTCCCAAAAAATGTGCCTCGAAAAAAAGGAAAAATCTATGTATAACATTTTTCCTAATATCCAATGTTGAAACCAATAACTAAATATACACATGTGAAATACAAGCTGAGAATCTATACTTTCACCATACACTAATTCTTTGATTTTAAATCCAAGTATTTGTGTGTAGAGAAACTAAACTTGTTCCAATCATGACAGTATGTGTACATTTCCCACCATTTCTCCCGGGTGGTTACCACAAGATCTCCTGATTGGCTGACAGGTTGTTTGAGTGTGCTGAGTTAGACCGTCCCCCATGAAGGAAACATGGCTGGTTTGTTGTGGATAAGACATTCTTGTTGGGTCACGTACCTTGAAGTTGGCTTCTATCTCGTTAAAAACATTAGTCTTCCCTCGTAGAGCTGTACACACCAGACTGAACAGGGGATGAAATAAACAGCAGTTCATATTACAGTGATATTATCAAATAGATTTAAATGTTACATAAAAAAATACTGTCAACCATAAGTGACATAATGTACTACTGTTTTTCATGAGAATCTAAACCTAATACGGTCATTCATGAGAGGTATTACGTTAGACAGTTAGTCATGATATTAGAAAGAACACACTACACATACACACAATATGAATAAATCAAAGTCTTTGTACAAACAACTGTAAATCCAATCAACAACATACACATAAAAAACAACAACTGACCTCTTATGCTGGTCTAGCAGATCCTTGTCTGTGATTAAAATCTTGAGATCTTTTAAATCTTGTAAAAACTGCTTCTCCAGATCTACATCCATGTCTTCCACCATGTTATCTGAGAGGACAACTCCTTTAGACATCTGACCCAGATCACTTTGGTGTGATTATATCAACTGCCTTTATGCATATAAAATGAGAACGACACTGTAGCACTGCACTACTGCAAATCAGATCATTCTGTTTATTTGCTAGTTCATTTCTTTTTGGTTGTGTTCCCAAGGCAAATTTGTGAATGAGACCTAGATCTCAATTTATCTCCCTGGTTAAATAAAATGGATAAGTAGACTTTTCACAAATGCCAGAACCTACATGATTCCCCAAAATTCTAATTGCATCAACTTATTCTTCCAACACGGCCTCAGTCTACGTTGTGGAGTTCTGATTCAAATTACACTGATCGGAAATTATTGACACATCATGATTAATTATTGATAAGTTAAAGGTTTCATCGTTAGATCACTGAATTAACGTGTGCTGAAGATTTGGCTTTGCCACTGTATGTGAATAATTAACTATGATTCAATCATATCCAACAGTGATAGATATTCACAACATTGGTAATGTCTTGGATATACAGTCGTATTCAAAAGTTTAGGCACTCCTGACAATTTCTATGATTTTCATTTATAAATAATTGAGACTTAGTATCAGCAATTTCATTTTGATCTATTAAATAACTGAAGGACACAGTAATATTTTGGGACTGAAATGAGGTTCATTGGATTAACAGAAAATGTCATATGCATCAAAACGAAATTAGACAGGTGCATACATTTGGGCACACTTGTCATTTTGTTGATTTAAATACCTGTAACTACCTAACACTGATTAATTGGAACACAGATTTGGTTTGGTGAGCTCCTTAAGCCTTGAACTTAATAGACAGGTGCATCCAATCATGAGAAAAGGTATTTAAGGTGGCTAATTGCAAGTTGTTGTTCTCTTTGACTCTCCTCTGTAGAGTGGCAACATGGGGGCCTAAAAACAACTCTCAAATGACCTGAAAACAAAGATTGTTCAACATTATGGTTTAGGGGAAGGCTACAAAAATCTATCGCAAAGATTTAAGCTATCAGTGTCCACTGTGAGGAACATAGTGAGGAAATGGTAGACCACAGGCACAGTTCTTGTTAAGGCCAGAAGTGGCAGGCCAAGTAAAATATTGTAGAGGCTAAAGCGAAGGATGGAGAGAACGGTCAAAAACAGCCCACCTCCAAAGACCTACAACATCAACTTGCGGCAGATGGTGTCCCTGTGAATCTTTCAACAATTTAGCGCACTTTGCACAAGGAGAAGATGTACGGGAGAGTGATGCGGAAGAAGCCTTTTCTGGACACACGGCACAAACAGAGTTGCTTGAGGTATGCGAAAGCACATTTGGACAAGCCAGCTTCATTTTGGAGGAAGGTGCTGTGGAGTGATGAAATAAAGATTGAGTAATTTGGTCATAACAATGGGCGTTATGCATGGTGGCAAAAAACACAGGGTTCCAAGACAAACACTTGCTACCCACAGTAAAATTTGGTGGAGGTTCCATCATGCTGTGTGGCTGTGTGGACAGTGCCGGTACTGGGTATTTTGTTAAAGTTGAGTGTCGCATGGATTCCACTCAATATCAGCAGATACTTGAGAATAATATTAAGGAATAAGTCACAAAGTTGAAGTTATACCTGGGATGAATATTTCAACAAGACAATGACCCAAAACACCGCTCAAAATCTACATTGGCATTTATGCAGAGGAACAAGTACAATGTTTTTGAATGGCCATTTCAGTCCCAAGACCTTAATATCATAGAAAATCTGTGTGGTGATTTGAAGCGGGCTGTCCATGCTCAGCAACTATCAAACCTAATTGAGGATGTTATTTTTGCTAAAGGAGGCTCAACTAAATATTGATGTAATATTTCTGTAGGGGTGCCCAAATTTATGCACTTGTCTAATTTTGTTTTGATGCATATTGCACATTTTCTCTTTATCCAATCAACCTAATTTCACTATTGAAATATTACTGTGTCCTTCAGTTTTTGATAGATCAAAATGAAATTGCTGGGGTGCCTAAACGTTTGTATACGACTGTATATTTATAAAATGCCACCTTGGTGAATGTCTATAAAACATGTGAAAATCACTGGGTGTTGTAAAACTTTTTTCTAACTGTACTGGTGTAACCGATATGTAAGACATCATACTGTAAACCTGGTTTTTGAGCACTACTTAATATTTGATATATTTTACATGTAATTGTCTATCTCCTTCAAATCTGCAAAGTAGCAAGAATACAGTCAGTTCCCCTTTAACCATTGATTACCCACCCATTGATTACCCACCCATTGATTACCCACCCATTGTCATTGCATTGATTACCCACCCATTGCCCCCACAGTCCATTTGCTGATGAGCAGCCCTGCACAGAAGGCAAAGTCCTGAAACGTGAGATAGTAAAGCTTCTTCTTTCCTGTCTCAAAGCGATTGTTGGCAAAAAAAACGATGGCAGCGTAATCCCTGGTAAAAAGAATAGATGCAGCAATTTAAAGAAACAGGTCAAAGTGTACATAAAAGATATGGAACACAGATTGTTTGTAATGTAACTGTACTACCCATAGAAATAGAATGGATAGAAAGGCCATTGAACTGCTTGGCGTGTTAATTCGATTAGTACACAACAAAATGGCAATTGTTGTTAGTTGTCACGATGACAACATGCAAATCAGTTTAATGCGGAAGTAGGCCGCTAGATCTTTGCAATGGAATGGTACACATAAGAATGGCTGCCGCTCTGACCATTCTGCTACATTGATTTGAATTAGCCTTTCCATCCATTCCATTTCTATGGTACTACCGTATATTCTACTCATACCTGGCCAGTTTGTCAGAAAGAAGAAAGTGCTGACGAATGTTCTCCACTAAGGGTCCTTTCAATTCCTCCACAACTTTAAATACACGCTTAAAGTTATCAAACTAAGAGAAGAAGAGGATCATTCAGAAAGTCTGCATGTACATAAACAGTTATAATTTTTATTAAGTCTGTGATAAACCTACAATATATACACGCTGTCTCCGACTTTGCCTGGACCAGCACGATGCAGTGCAAATTGGCATAGCGCTGCCTGGTATTTGGGATAGATAAATCGGATTATCTACCTTGCCACGCCGCAGTCCAGTGACTCCTCGTGTGCAGATTGGGTGCCTGTGAATTACTCTTTAAATGCTGCACTTTGGTAGGCTACATCAATGTACCCGATTTTAATGTTGCTCCACGTGTGGTTAAGACAGCGACCATTCATAGGTACAACTAAACATCAGAAATACCTTGTAAACATTCACATTGATTGTTTTGTATGCACAATGTGCTTGTATTCAGTTTAACTGAGCATTTTCTTGGGTATAAAGTCCTGTGTGGCCAAATATTGCAACTTTTTGCCTTGTTCATGAGTCTTCTCAAGTACCTCCATGGATAAGCCTCTGGATAAACGCTTGTTGGGAACCACTGATCAAGAGCTTTGTAAAACGTAAACTCTTTCCAGGCAGGGAAGTGTCACCATGATTGGGGTCTGAGACACAGTGATCGTAAAGGGGGAGTTCTCTGTGGTTTCAACCCACCTGCCGTCTGCAGCTCTTCAGTGTGATACCAGTCTTTGCACTCACATCATCCAGGTCCTTCTTAGTTCCCTTTGAGAGTTTCTTCCCAAGAACCTCTCGTACAAACAAGCCATCGAACGCATAATACCTTCACACAAAGAGAAAAAGAGGGTGAGACAAGAGAGACACACAAAGAGAAAAGTGATGTTACATATGAACATCAGATTGCGTCAGGTGACTTTTAGCAGGAGGTTGACGGTTTCGATTCCTGACTGTGCCAAAGGCTGCCGTGTCCTTGAGCAAGTCACTTAAGCTTAGATAAGAGTGCATGCTAAATTACTAAAATGTATGTATGTAAATTAAGCTTAGTATAAACAAAGAGCTCATGTTTGTACAGCACCTTTCTATGAGCATGGCCTGACGATGAGGTGGGATCTGGAAGAGCAGCTGATTTGCTAGTTTGGCAGGGCTGTGAAGAAGACGCTCACACATCTGGAAGGTTCTGTACTGGTCCATGGTGTCACTGTACAGAACCTCAGCACTCGTCTCACACTCCTCGAGCACCCCACCCTCCATACGAACCTTTACTGCATCATTCACTTGAAATGAGACAAAAAATAAATAGGTCATTTTAAGTAACCGATCAAATATCTTATATTGAGGTCTGTGGCTGTCTAGTATCTATGGTTGGTGATGTGTTCCAAACCTGTGTAACCATCTAGCCAGAACTGATATACTTCCTCGTCCATGATGGTGGTGTTACCCACAAAAACATCTAGTTCCACTGACATCTAAGAGAAAGCAAGACAAAAGTTACGGTTTTAGTTCACGTTATAGTTTTAATTGTAGCAAGCTAGCTAGGTGACACAAAACCTCTGGAATATAATTTGCCACTCGCATAGCTACATTTCCTAAATCTTCTTACAAATCAAAGTTTAAATACTTAGAAGGTAATATGCATTTGTAATTATATTGACTGTATGGTCGGACTAAAAAACACATGATACTTACTCTATTAAATTATTGTTCCAATATATTATACTGTTATACACGCTTTATAACAACAGTTTGAGTAGTCATTCGTCAGCTTCCTAACGTGGTTAGCTGGCTAGCTGAGAGGTAGCTAACTTCTAAGCTATATAGGTTTAACAATCACAATCTAAATACATAACGGATAATAAGCTCCTATACAATCGATAGCGGAAGCATTGCATTTCGTTGCAAAGACAAGGAAAGACACTTTTCTAAAATACAGAACAGAAAATCCTTGTCAATAACAGACTTTCATGGCTGCTACAAACAGATATGGTATAAAAATAAGGTATGCTCATTCATTGGTCAATGTCTGAAGAAACGTATTTACGCTCCCGCCCAGCAGACAGACGGTGGACCAAACGGATTATGGTTGTCATGTCGCGTCACGCTGTTTGCTAAACTAATCGTATTCATGGCATAAAATTCTCTACGTACGTGAAATGATCCTCATGCTAGTAGGACCCAGCACTTCCGGGTTTTCTCACAAAGATCTACTGGTGCCAGAGATGCTGTTTTGGGAGATTGGAAACATCACCATTTTTTTTAAAAGGGTACGCTCTCCGAGATGTAAACGGGACCTAGCAAGGACGATATAATGCGTATATTTTCTAAGATATCAGAATTGTTCTTAGTAATGTATTATGTTTTCTGTCTTATGGTGAGTCAAGAATCAGCTAATGTATTCGAAAGAGTATATGTATATGATAATATTTGTCCTTTCTAAGAGAATTAATGATCATATTGACCATACAAATACTATGGTTTAACAGCTTATATGATTCCCATCGCCTCCTATATCGAAACCTGGGTGTATTTTCAACGACAACTGAAAATCATGGAGGAAAACGGTGAAAGCAAGTTTTTGTTCACATATGTGACAGTGAAGTAAACCTTGAATAAAATATGTATAATAACATGATTGCTCTGCTCTATACACCATTACAATGTGTTCTGGTCTGCTTGTCTTTCATAGGTTCTGGTATGCTTAGATCATTGACTTCCATTGAACCAGAAAATAATGAAAGGTGCCTCACTTCCTATTCCATCTTTGATTGACGCAGATTGGTCACTGACTCACTTCCTCTTCCATCAGAATTTTACGCAGGTTACTGATTAAATAGCACAGCGATACTCTAAATATACAGCACCTGCTTCTCAGAGGGAAATTTCACCACCACACTACAAGACATAATGGCTGTGGGAAACTAATTTTTATTTATTTATTTTATCCTTATTTAAGCAGGCAAGGTGACAAAGAACCAAATCTTATTTGCAGCAATGACCTGGGAGCAATTAGAGTTAACAGTGCTGCCTACGGCCAATACATTTAACCTGATAGTCGGAAGGTTGGTATGTTAGCAGAGCGCAAGTATAGGGGGTGTTACTGCATTTGGCTGTTTCTGCATATCACGTAACGGCTACAGAAATTCACCCTAACAATAGTATTTTTATATTTGGTTACAGTAAATGTGTTTAATAGGACAACTTCTATATCACAGATAAGTTGTGAATTTCCCAAAAACACCAACATCGCATCTACAAACTGACCAATGGTAGACTTAAATGGGCATTACATGATATGCAGGAACCCCCATATGCAGTTACGCCCCCTTACTTTTACACTGCAAATATACCATATTGGTTTGAACCGTTGACCTTATGGAAACCAATCAGAATCCCTAACTAGTAGGCCACCTTTTCACCCCTCTGAAGATCTTTATTCTAACATGGATTTCCCACATCTCAACCAATTTGATCCCGTAACCTCAACGCAGAAGTATAAAGCTCTTGTTTCCCTTTCAGCTATGAAGTCTTATTGGACATCTTACAATTCAATCCTTCTTGGATACAGTGCCAAGAAAAAATATGTGACCATTCAGAATTACCTAAATTTCTGTAGAATTTGATCTGATCTTCAACTAAGTCAGAACAGTAAACAAACTTTCTGCTTAAACTAATAACACATTTTCTTGTCTATATTGAATACATATTTGAAACATTCACAATACAGGGTGAAATAAGAATGTAAAAGCCATAGTCTGATGACTTCACATTGGACAACTTGTGACATGGCTAAGTCAGAAGAATGGTCCAAAACATTTAGAAGAGATCATCGCCCTTCACAAACAAGGAGCAGGATACAAAAAGATGGCGAAGGCAATGAATGTTCCCAGAGACAACATTGGAAGCATAGTTTGCAAGTTCAAAGTAAAGGGAACTGTGGTTACACTATCTGGAC
Organism: Umbra pygmaea; assembly: GCA_016801145.1. Taxonomy (NCBI): domain Eukaryota; kingdom Metazoa; phylum Chordata; class Actinopteri; order Esociformes; family Umbridae; genus Umbra; species Umbra pygmaea. The sequence goes on from JACXGM010000032.1 coordinate 53,717, forward strand.
GGGGAAGAGAAAGGAAGCTATAAGTGGCTGCAACCAGATTTCTGAGATGGCAGGTTGTGAAAAACACTAGAGTGACTGCCAACAGGACAATGGTCCAAAGCATACCTCAAATTTGACCAAGGCTTGGTTGCAGAAGATGTCCTGGAAGATTCTACAGTGGCCATCACAGTCACCTGACTTGAACCCCATATAAAATCTCGGGTGGGATATAAAGATGGCGGTTGCTGCATGCATACCTAAGAATATTTCTTAACTGGTGTCTGGCTATGCATCTCATTTGCAGCAGATTATAACAGCAAAAGGTGCTCTACTAAGTACTAAAGATGTTTGCCATGAAGGGGTTGGATCATTTTGAGACTGGAAAAGTCATAATCAGTTGCAATTGCAGTTCAATTTGGGGATCCCACTTGAAGCATTCGTTGTCTTGAGCTATTTTAATTGCTTTTATTTGATTTGTTAATCGTAAACAACTAAAAATCTATAAATGTTGACAATAAATCTGATTTGCAATGGGGGTTGAATAATTTTGATTGTAACTGTACATATTTTGAGTTTGTTATTTCCTGATGTGAACCAAAATATAACCTGATGTGAACCATGCCTGAAACAAAGAGATCTCAGAAGACCTGGGATTAAGAGTGGTTGACTTTCATAAAGCTGGAAACGTTACAAACGTAAGCACTATGTGTGGAGAAAAAGGCACCGCAACATTAGAACCTAATCCCAATTGTAATGTATGATGGAGGTAGCGTCCTTGTTTGGAGCTGCTTTGCCGCCTCAGGCCTGGACAGATCGCTATCATTGACCGAAAAATAATTTCTTTAAATTATCAAGACATTTTGCAGGAAAGTGTTTGGGTATCTGTCTGCCAATTGAAGCTCAACAGATGTTTGGTGATTTGACAGGAAAATTACCCAAAGTACTGAAGTAAATACACAGTAGAAAGACTTCAACAGAAGACAATATGTCTTCTGGAGTTGCACAGTTCTGACCTCATCCGGATTGAGCTGCTGTGTTTGAGCTACCTTATGGGAGCGATTCAAACCAGACATCCCAAGAATATTGTGGAACTAAAACTATCTGGGAAAAATGATTTTTAAGGGGTCCACGTGGCATAGTTGCTTCATTGCAGGACAAATATCAATCATGATAGTAAGCGGTTTGAGCCTAACTATTGGTTTTCTGATTCTCCCCGGTCTTCCAGCCCAAGGCAACGCAAATTGGCATAGCACTGCCCAGGATTTGGGATAGATAAGTCAAATTATCTACCTTGCCAAGGTCTTCAGCGACTCCTTGTGTGCAGATCGAGTGCCAGTAATTTCAATACCTGGAAGTATAGTTGGAGAGCGTAATCATCCTATGCATGATTTGACTAAAGGCTTCCATGTTGGTTTCGTGGTGTGAAAGAATTTGCCGGGTTGGCGACATGTGGTTGGATGAACCATGTGAGCGCCCCTCACCATTCTGCATCTGTCCAGGGAGTTGCGGATCTGCCAACAAGGCAGGGTTAGTGAAAATTGGACAAGACCAATTGAGAGAGGAGTGAAATAGCGCGGGGAAAAAATGATTTGTCCAAAATTCCTCCTGACCATTGGTGCAGGTGATGTTTGGTTGAGGTTATTGCTGCTAAAGTAGGTTCAATGAATCCAAGGGTTCACATACTTTTTCACACTGCACTGTGATTTGTTACACAGTGTGTTAATGAAGACATGAAAACATATGATTGTTTGTGTGTTCTTTGTTTAGGAATCGTTTTTTTCTATTGTTGTGACTTAATCAAATCCAATGTTATAGTCATGGTCAAAGGTTTTGAGAATGGTACAAATAATAATTTTCACAAAGACTGCTGCCTCAGTGTTGATGATGGCAATTTGAATATACTCCAGAATGTCATGAAGACTGATCAGATGAATTGCAAAGTCCCTCTTTGCCATGAAAATTAGCTTAATCCCCCCCAAAAAACATTTCCACTGCATTTCATCAAGGGGGTATGCTTACACCCGGAAGTTGAAGCAGCCCTGGGTGGATTCTAATGCTACCTGGCTATCAGCTTACGTTAGCATTTCATTAATTCCATTCATTTTAGGGGTCACTTTGACAGTGAAAAAAGTACATCCGAAGCATTTAAACGTACAATATGTAGTTTTTGGCCGCCAGGGGGCTCTCAATCAAAACAATAGCAAAAGATGTACTTGGATGACGTCGGGAGGTTGCGTGGAATCAGGGGTTTGTTATCATCGTCAATGACAACCCTCCAATCTAGCGTCTCCGGCAGAACAAATGTTCACTGACAAAGTAATGTATTGTTAAAAATATTATAACTTTATTCACGTTATGTTTGGTGGTCCCTGCAACTAGCGCAGTCAAAGGTTATATGACGCCATTGACGGAAGACAAAATGAAACATTCCGTGTCTTCGATTTTATTATATTACACATTTCTCTGGATTTGAAAGTTGGTGGAAACATTTAGGATAATGTAAGTACACTAAGAAATATATATAATATAGGTATAGTGATGTTTGCTTTTTTAATGCAAAGTACATCATTTGTTATTGTTTTGGAAAACTACATATTGTACCTTTTTTAAAGATTCTATTTGTCAATTGTTTATTTCTAAAGAAACAGGACAATGTATAAAAAGCTCCATTACCTTGTATCTCACGTTATGGCCCCGTAGCAGACGTTTTTGTAAAAATATGCTTACTATTGTGTCATAACCACGCAATTTACAGTCGAGAAATGACCGTATAATCCAGGAGAAGCTCGCAGGCAATCAGGGGGACGTGGAGGCATACAGTCAATGACAAAATAATTAATCAGACTACTTACCAAAAGTTGCTCCTGCTCCTACGCTCATGGACAACTCCTACTCACGCTCTCCTTTCTCTGCAAGAGACAATTCGGAATGATTCAGATTTCTCTTGGCATGGCTAAAATAACAATTACAACTTTCAGAGACATTGCTCACATCACATCTGCGGCGTCACGCTCATCTTGAAGCTGTGCAGTACGCTCAGCTATCACCAAACAAGGGCTTCTAATTGGCTTTGCTTGTTCTCCATAGGAATGAATGGTGTCTGTTGGTCCTTTCATACACTTTCTTTGCATTTCAGCCCTGCCACAAAAGGACCAGTTGCCATCATGTCAGTGATTGTCTCATCAATACAGGTTAGAGTGTTGACGAGGACAAGGCTGGAGATCACTCTGTCATGCTAATTGAGTTAGAATAACAGACTGGAAGCTTTAAAAGGAGTGTGATGCTTGAAATCATTGTTCTTCCTCTGTCAACTATGGTTACCTGCAAGGAATCACGTGCCGTCATCATTGCTTTGCACAAAATGTGCTTCACGGGCAAGGATAATGCTGCTAGTAAGATTGCACCTAAATCAACCATTTATCAGATCATCAAGAACTTCAACCAGAGAGGTTCAATTGTTGTAAAGAAGACGTTAGGGCACTCAAGAAATTCCAGCAAGCACCAGGACCGTCTCCTAAAGTTGATTCAGCTACAGGATTGGGGCACCACCAGTGCAGAGCTTGCTCAGGAATGGCAGCAGGCAGGTGTGAGTGCAGGTGTGAGTGCAATTCTGATGAATCCCCTTTCCGATTGTTTGGGCCATCTGGAAAACACGTTGTCCAGAGATGACAAGGTGAGCGCTACAATCAGTCCTGTGTCATGCCAACAGTAAAGCATCCTGAGACCATTCATGTGTGGGGTTGCTTCTCAGCCAAGGAAGTGGGCTCACTTATAATTTTGCCTTAGAACACAGCCATGAATAAAGAATATACTTTTTCTTGCCACTGTTACTGTGAAGAGAATAGAATGAGTTGAATTTCGTTCTCATGTCAGCTTCTCAGTTTAGGGTTATGTTTAAGACCAGGGGTTAGCGAACATGGATTTCTGCGCATCAGGTCCCCACAAGGGTTGAACAACAAATGTGTGTGAGACTTCCTCTGGTGTCTATGTGGTAGCCTGCAAACTTTATCATGGTCGCTGATCACAGAAGGCATTATCCTCCAGCGGGTATGTGCAAACGACATTTCTTGGTTGAGATGGGGAGTGTGTTGAGAACCGGAATGGCTTTTTTATATGTGCATTGGAGCACACATTTTCAACTCTCCCAAACCTGCCGTGAATGTGTTGCAGTTTGAGACCATTATAATGACTTCAAAGCACAACTTCTGAAGATGGCAATAGTTCACGTTCACCAAAAGGTGGTGGAAGATCATAAGAGTCAATGCCAGGTCGCTGTTGCAAATGAGAAACTGTTCTCAATCGGCCAACCTGGTTAAAGAAAGGTGAAATATATTTATTTTTTTAAATGCTAAAACATAATTGCTGTAATACCTTAGAAGTTTTCTTAGTGGTACTACCCACACAAAACCACAATTGTGCAAATGCCAGCCTCTGTGTTTCAAAAGGATGTGCCAATATACAATAATGAGAAATAAGAAGTCCTACACTTGGCCTATACTTGGCCATTGTTTGCAAAACAATTAATATCCCGTCACATTTATAAATTACATTAAATTCTGCATCTGCTTCTTTTAAAAATAATTTGTATGTTCTTGTCACGGCTGTCTTGTCGTGGCAGTTAGCGCCCTCATGTGTCTAGATGTTCTTTGTTCTTTTCACCTCCACAATTAGTACATTTTTTAATGATCCATTCCCAGTGTTTTATTGTCTAATCAGTGTCTACACCTGTTTTTCCTTAACCAGTCATATCTGTATATATACCAATGAATTCGTCCAGTCAGTGTCGTTCTATGTTCATCTGTTCGTGTTCGGATGGATACTCAGCCACTGAGATACTGAAGTACTATTTATTCCAGGTGATTTCCTGAAGACTTACATATACATATGAACTGCTAATCCCAGACAGTTGCCTGTAGATTTTCCAACAGAAAGGAATGTTATTCTGTTACATTTTTCTTGTTATACTAATGATTCCTGGATGTAAAGCTACATTAGCTATTCTCCGTAGTAAGTCTTGTTTCTAATATTCTACATTACGTTTTGAGCGAGCGCCTTTTTGCGCACCTTTGATTTGGTTAATCAGTCTTTTGTTTATTCCTGGTTATTGTTTGCGCATCCATCCATCCTTCATTAAATTTGCCTCCTGCCTTACTCCACATTACAGAAAGACCAACCTTCAATGTGGAAGCAGTGATGTCCAGAGGACTTGCCACAACCCGGACCAGTCAGCACTCCCAGCCTGTCTCTCCCTGAGAGATACGATGGGGATCCCAGCAGATGCTGCCCTTTCCTTCTGCAGTGAGATCTGTATCTCTCGCAGGCAGATGCGTCAAATCTCAGGAAGGAATAAGGTAGCTACCATCATGGGATTGTTGGAACTGGGATATAAAATGAATAGGGCAGGGAATCTGGAGATGGAGGACGACACCAGGTTTCCCAACCTTCTCCGGGTTCTCTTTGATCACCCCCCTGAAGTGGCAGAGAAAGAGCTCAGGCTATATACACAGGAGGATAAAGTACAGCCTGCAATAGGGGTGGCGCCTCCTTTCTGGCCAGATGAGATGGAGAAGTACCCACAAGAGGACCTATAGCTGTACTCCTCCGATGAAGAGTAGACACACTGTGAGGGGGATAGTGACTGGGACAATCCAGAGGGAGACATCTATGGGTACCCAGTTTATGACTTTTCAGTCCCTGGACTGCTTCAAGCTCCGACGCAGCAGGAGCTGGAGGAGCAGAGGAGGCACTACGACCTTGCGTCCCATAAACTATTTTTTCTGTGTTTTTTCAGTGCCTGCAACTCCGCCCCCTGCTAGGGGGCCAGTTGTGTTAATCCCAGTGTGGGAGCCGGCAGCCCCCTGCTCTGTATTGGTGCTGGACACTCCACCTGTTTTCCTTGTACCGGTTGTGCCTCTCCATGTGTCTGTTCCCCCTGCCCCCCCTCCTTGTGGGTTCCTGGTTGCTTTGGGAGCCACTGCTTGGGAGGGGGCACTGTCAGGGCTGATGTTGTGCCAGTTAGCACCATTGTGTGTCTAAATGTTCTGTTTACTTGGACAATCAGCTCATTTCCTAATTATTCATTTACAATGTTTGATCGTCTAATCAGTATCTACATCTGTTTCTCCTTAACCTGTCATATCTGTATACCGTATATAAAAATGTGTTTGTCCAGTCAGTGTCGGTCTTTGTTCATCTGTTTTGATTCTGAAGTACTATTTATTGTGGGTGATTGCCTGAAGATGTACCTTTTTATATGAACTGCTAATTCCAGATGGTTGCCTGTAGATTTTCTACCAGAAAGGAATGTTCTTCTGTTACATTTTTCTTGTTATACTAATGCTTCCTGGATGTAAAGCTACATAAGCTATTCGCCGTAGTAAGTCTTGTTTCTAGTACTCTACAGAGTTGTATTACATTCTAAGTGAGCAACTTTCTGCGCACCTTTGATTTTGTTAGTCTTTAGATTGTTCCTGGTTGTGGTTTGTGTATCCACCCTTTTTTCATTAAATACCTGCTATTAGACTATTGCATTTGCCTCCTACCCTGGAAATCCAGAGTTCTCGCGAGAGCACAATTTGAATTTGCTATGCCCTTGTAGCCAAGCTGCACCAATCACATTGGTGTATCTGATATAGGTGTGTCAGAGGAGTGTTAAACAGATGACGACAGCGCTGCGACCTTAAAGTCATTAGTAAACATTGTAAGATCGCTATGGATGAACACCAGTTGTTTAAAACGGCTTTGGTTACTACAATGAACGGGTTAGACTTGGCTTTTTGTCAGAAGAGGAACAGAAGACGGCGCTCGAATCATTCCTTCTTTAAAAAGGACGTTTTTGCTGTTTTGCTGACCTGATACGACAAGAGTTTTATCTTCCAGTTAGCTCCGCCATAGGGGCTTAACGAAAAACCACTGGTGATAGGTCGTAGTGTTATCCAATTGCGTACAGTGAGATTTTCAAATGCATGCTTGGTGCCGCCCCTCGAGTTGGGTTATATTCATTACTCAAAGCCAGACCCTTATATCCTCCGGATTTGGGTCTGGATTTTCCAGGCTATTTGCCTCCTGCATTACTCCACATTACATTTCTGCAGTTTTCCAAGTGTCTCACAGATGTTGCCCATGTTTTCAAAAACATCCTCTAAGAAGCTGCAATGAGAAAAATACCGATGCAAAAGGTCTCTATCCGTGTCTGTGAATCTGGTCTCTTATTCCAGCACTTTCCTTTCCTTATAAGATACAAATGCAACCAAACTATTGACAACAGTCTCTGTTGACAACTAATCTTCAAAGCAATTTTGGGCAAAGCTACTACACAAACTATTGATGTAGCTTGTTTCAGGACAGCTTGCATAATATTATAATGTACAATTATGTTTGTAAATATACTCATCGTACTAAAGGTACTCAATCACATTCTGTAAGATTGATGATTAGATGATTAGATGTTCCATAATACATTAAAATGGTACACAGAGCTTCTGAGTACGTGCTATGTATGGCTTGTCCTTCTGTATGCAATTGTGTGTGTTTGTGGGGAGGGGGAAGTCCGTAGGGATTAATCTGAATAAATCCCCCCAAATCCCTCTTCTCACTCCTCCCATCCTCCTATTGCTTTATCTGTCTGTGTCCTTCAAAATTACAAAGGGAAAAAAGAACACAGTCAACTGTCTTTTTGTTTCAAACTTCACACTGATGCAAACCGACTGGCCAACCCTGTTCCAGCAATTCTGTTAGCTGACCTCACTGTGGCCTGATCCCCCTCGACCCCCGCACAGTCCTGGCTAACATCCTACATTGTTATGGCCTTACTGAAACAATGAAGGAATATGGAGCGGAAGGATGTGGCCAGATACCGCAGTTTACCAGCTTGTCACACTTTCCGTATGTGTGGATTCATTTGTGTCACTGTGATATGCCCACTACACTTATTTTCCTGCAGTGTGTGTGTGCTGGCAAGGTGGTGGTGGTCGTGGTGGTGGTGGTGGTGTGTGTGTGTGTGTCTGTGTGTGTGTGTGTGTGTGTGTGTGCGTGTGGTGGGGGGGTTGTCAGATAATTTAAAATGTATAATTAAAGGCCCCCCCCCCACCACACAAACACACACACACACACACACACACACACACACACACACACACACACACACACACACACATAGCCTACCCCTAAAGCATTTTTAGTGATGTAATTTCTTTCCACGGATAGCCTATTCTTTTACAGTAAGGCCAGGAAGACTAAACGGAAAGAATCGAGAGGGGGAGGAGAGGGCTTCGGGAAACGTGGGCATTCCTACGGCATCCCTTCTTACAACCCCTCAGTCTACCAGATATATCAATGCTCATCAATGACATCGTGGCTAAAATAATAATCTAGCATATTATAAAGAAATTGTTCGTGTTTTTTAATCAATGTTAAACCGAGCATCATCGACAAAAGGGTTCTGTTATCGATTTCGTCCAACATTTTTTCGTTTCGTTTGTAAGCCTAGAACGATTAGGCTACAGTTGTATATCTTTTTATGTGAATAGAGGATACAGGAAAAATCACAATCTTTTTACTCATTTTCAGAGTGAGAAAAACCAAGTGTGAGGAGACCGCTGGATAAATGACAGTGGAAGAAGGCGGACATTGTTATCCTTTACACACCAATGCAATAGGATGATCAGGAATCGGGATGAATTTTTTGGGGGGTAACTTCAAAGCCTTCTTATTTGCTTATTTTTTGGTGCATTCGAATTGACTGTCCCTGACTCGATCTTAATCAAAAGGAATGGTATGCCATGAACAAATCATCCACAAAGAGAACAACATTTACATGGACAGAGCGAACGGCGTTTATGAGCACGTCATATCTGATAAGAAAATGGAGATTTCAGTAAAAGAACATTATTATATCTGTATCCAAGGTTTTCTGATATAGGAATAAGAAGCTGCTACAAAATAATAAACAAAACAGGATTGGAAATACCACGAAAACCTCCTCCTGCTAAAGGTAACAAGAAGCTTGCGTTACGGGATAGCTGGAGATTAATGTACACTCCTTTCATAAAGGCCTCTTATTTGATATATTAGAGGGATGATGCATTGACATTTGAGCTCGAAAACATATTTATATATTTTTTTGTTTTGTTTTTATTGTAGCATATTTTTCAGGGATTTTCTAAGGTGTAATCGGAAAACGCCGTGAAGCATGTGCTGTTCCCATTATCGATAGGTAACAAGAATTGCGGTTGGTCTACATTTTGCATCAACGGTGGAATAGAAGCAGTTAACAATAATACACTGCAAGGGCTGGCTGTAAAAAGCTTTATATACATGCCAGATTCAGAGCATCCCAGCAATTGATGAAGTTTGTTGAAGTTATTTGTACCATCAACTGCCATTAGTCAGGAAACGCATTTTTCTCAGGTTAATTACAATCGGTCATAACAATGGGGAGTGACAGTGAGATCTACAACAGAGAATTGTCAAAGATGTCTGACGAGGATTTACTTGATTGCTCTAAAGAAGAGCTTGTGAGTCGACTGCGCAAAGAGGAATCTGAAAAGATTTCTGCTCTTATCCAGCGTGGGCGCCTGATAAAAGAAGTCAACAAACAACTGCAGGGCCACCTGCTTGAGATCAGGGAGCTTAAAACAATCAACCAGCGTCTCCAGGAAGAAAACACAGAATTGCGCGACTTATGCTGTTTTCTTGACGATGATCGACTAAAGGTGAAGAAGCTGGCAAGAGAATGGCAGCTGTTCGGTCACCACGCTGCTAAAGTAATGCGTGAGGATCTGGGTGGCTACTTGAAAAAACTGGCCGACCTTGAGCGCATGCAAGACGGGTTGCTGAAGGAGAATCTGGACCTCAAAGAACTCTGTCTAGTCCTGGAAGAGGAGTGTGTCAGCAGGAGTGATTCCAGTCCAGGTGGATCCTCCGAGCTCACTATGCCGTGCATGGTGTCCCGAGACCTAGGTGATGGAAGTTCAAGCACCGGGAGTGTGGGTAGTCCAGACCAGCTCCACCTGGTGTGCTCGCCTGATGACTGAAATCGTGACAGAGTTAGATAATTTTTCCGAGTAGTGGAAAGAATACGACATAGAAAAATATAATTTGGGGTCCAAAATATGTTGACAGAGGAATATAGTTGTTTACAGCTTTCAGAAAAACAAACGTTGATGGAATAACCTATCTTTTAGAAGAGGGCCTCAATACATCTCTGGAATTGCAGCCAGTCAGGTGTCTTCTGCACCTGCCCCTGTCCTAACTTAAACTTGGAAAAGATTTTGAAGAAAAAAAGGAAGGAGGGATGACAGGCTGACAGACAGAGACAAAAAGTTAACCTTTATTGAATTATATATGTGTCTCAATTGTATGATTTTTTAAAACTTCCAACAAATCTTTTGGTAGGTTAACCTCTTTTTATTGGTTAAGACTGTATACAAACCTGTGGAATAAATTAAGAGACCACTGCAAATTTTTCGTAAATCAACCCAATTGAAAACCTCTTGAATGTAGTCAAGGGGAAGATGGATGGTCACAAGCCATCAAACAAAGCTGAGCTGCTTGAATTTGTATGCCAGAAGTGGCATAAAGTCAGCCAACATCAATGTAGAGAGCATGCCAAGATGCATGCAAGCCAATTACTATTATTATACAATTATTCCACCAAAATATTGATTTCTGAACTCTACCTGAGTTAACACATTAGTATTGTGTTGTTTAAAAATGAATATGAACTTATTTTCTTTGTATTATTTGAGGTCTGACAACACTGCATCTTTTATGTTATTTTGACCAGTTGTCATTTTCTGCAAATAAATTATCTGAATTACAATATTTTTTCTCTTTCAATTTGGGAGAAAGAAATTGTCAGTAATTTCTGGAATAAAGCAAAAATGAAAATTTTACCCAAACATATACCCAACAAATTCTCCAGTGTTAAATTAACATTGTCAGTGTGCACTATATAGTTTCAGTGTACAGTATATACACTGAAACTAGTGTTAACTTATAAACACTGTGTAGTGTTAAACCATAATGATAACACTTTGTAGTGTTATAATTATGGTTTACCATTAGACAGTGCTAAAATTTATCACTAGTTCAATTTATATATGAGTCCACACTGACATTGTTAATTTAACACTGGAGAATTTTGTAACTATCAACAGAATTTTTTTGCAGTGGTCTTCATTTTTTCTCCCATTTTTGACAGGTGTTGTTTGAAATAAGTTGGGTTAGGATGTTATCTCAAGTACTGGACTGTACCGGAAGGGGAGTACTTTGTATCACATTGCACTGGACAACCATGGATCTTTGTAGATGCATATCTCAATCCAGATTTGAGCCATATTAGTCTAATGTAGCTTACATGATATCCAAAAGCACTGATAAATTTGATGGATGAGTGATGATTTTTGTGAGAGATCTTTAAATAACTTTTACGTCATGTAGATTATGCATTCTCTTCCTCAGGTTAGGGTTGGAGTGCTCTGTTTTTGAAAACACAAACTTACAATGAAATTGTGTATTATCAATGCTGTCTTGGATAGCCTTCAGTTTTTCACAAAAATTGCACGAGATACATAGTGGGTAACAGTATTTAAGGCTGTAAAATACACTGAACAATGTGACGGAACCACTTGTCTGGGTATGCACATACTTCATTGTAGGAGAAAAGTGACCTACAGTACAGTACCTGTGCCGTTTGCAAACAACCACTTTTGTATCAAACTGGAACCTGTAGACTGGATTGTACATGACAAATGCTTGCTGGTATTTACACAAGACACTTGTATTTTGGTTTTGTTCTTTATTACATTATAATTATATTTGTTACGGTTACTATACTTATTACAACTGCTTTGCATTTTGATGAACAATAGTCAAGATGCCAATGTGAACTCATGTTTTGTTGTAATTCTGTAAAGATTCTCCCTCATTGTCTTCACTTGACCTATCAGTATTACTTTATCAACAGATACACATTTATGTTTAAAGCATATAGAACATGCTCATGGATTGGACAAGATTCGCTTTGTAGTTGGCTGTGATTGGTGGGCTGCTCGTAGTACACTGAAGAGCTTTAAATACACTGGCTGAGACACTCTGTTCTGTTGTGACCTTTCTTTATGTGTGTGATTGCAGAAACACGTTCCATTTATTGGGTGCCTCATGATTGACCTCTTGTCAACTTGTTTGTAATGACCCATTTGTCCCAGACCACAGTTGAGTGATGTACAGCCTGTCATTGTGGATATTCATCAGCCTTGTTTTTGGATGCCTGTTTGCACACCAAATCTAGAATGAAAAGTAAAAGCATTCACCCACCCAGTGATACACAGAGTTTCTTGTGAACTAGAGTAGCACACACACATTCTTTCTGTCTCATAGCCCACCCTATTATTATGCTCTTGGGGCCTCATGTTAGTGACTCACTTCATTTGCGGGAAGTACAGTAACAAGAGAACTCTGTGTTCAAGAATCAGGGTCAGGTTGTACCGGACTATCATTGCATCTACAGCACCACTGTCCCTGATATCCCGTGACTGTAGATATAGTGTCGCTGGTTGTAAAAATACAGTAGGAAGCAATGTTCGTTTTTTGTTTTAAGGAAATCTTTACACAGTCCAATCACCCTTCCAAATGAAAACATGCCGCTCAATTCAATCGAACCCAGATGTCCTGAATGTAACCCCATTCTTTATCTTTTTAGTCAGCCCGTAAGAAATTAAGGTGTTCTTTGGTTTTGTTTCTGTAGAAGTCAGCGATGCATTTCTTTCCCTTTACCTTTAACAACAACCAGAAAGGAAATGGACAGCTTCCCCTAAGGCCATTACCCACTTCAGTAGGCTTGTCACGCAGGAGGAAATCGGACTCATTTGAAATGGAAACACTTCCATAGTGATCGAACTTAAAACATAATGTTCTTAAACTTTTCAGCACACTGACTCAACTTTGTCTTTACAGCGTCTTTATTGACCAATTGTATAATCACATCTTAACGAAGGCACTATAAATGCCACTACACCCTGGCATCAGTGAACTGAGTCACATTATAAAAAATATACTAACCTCTCAATAATAAATACATTTCTATATATTCTATATTTATTCTCCTATGGTCCTGCCTTAGTTTGTATTTCCAATAATCCCAAAAAGAATGCAGCTTTGCATAAAATAAATAAATTATATTGTATGAAAAATACAATATTGACAACACTCTGTAGCGACTTCATATATCAAAATAGCTAGCATACATGAGAAATAAGTGTTAATTACAATGTACTAGTCTACCATGTTGTTATAGGTAATTAAGGCTGGGGATAATATAAAAACATTACTGAAAAAATATGTGGTTCCTACAATACACATATAGCATTATCAACATTATAAAGAAAGTATGCAGAGTTCATGCATTTTTGCATTGCAAAATGTCCCCTTCTGCAATTTGATCACAACAAATGCAGATTTCATAACATAGGTACATCAGATAAAAAATAGTGTAACAGTATAATTCTTTAAATATGAGCCAATTGCGAGTGTCAGTGTATGAATTTAAGTGTGTAAGTATACTAGGAAAGAAGAAAATAGGAGTTAAAAGTTGTCTATGGAGCCCAACTCAATGTCTTCACAACAGTCAGTGTCATTCAGCTTTCCAACAACTGGACCTTGTTCATAATGTAATGATGTTAGGAGAGTTTAAAGAGTGGTCTGATTGGTCCCCACTGCTGCTGCTACGGCGATGGGCAATACTACAGGGCTGGGTGTTTCGAGACTGCTGGGCCATACCATGTTGAGAGGAAGATGATGGAGTCTGTAGAAGCTGGGTTGAAGTAGTTGGACTGGAATCTAGAGAGCCCGAGGGATAACTGAAGACGAGGCTAGCCGTAAATGGAGTAAGAGTTGGAGTGGAAATCAGAATTGGGGTGTGGAGGGATTCCGTTTCCATGGAGACTGCAGAAGTGGTAAACGGACGGACTGGGATTGTAATTTTGGGTTTGGGCTTCTCAATTTTTAATTTGCTCTTTGTTGAGGGCCCTGGTAGCTCACAAATATCAGGTTCGATTTTGATCCCTCCCAATGACGGAAGTTCAGATTTCGGTTCAGATTTCGACTCTGAGTCTTGGATCTTGCAAATGGGGCTGTGGGCCTGCAGTACCAGCTCGAGCTTTTCCTTCTCCTTCTTTAGTTCATCAATCTCCTTTTGCAAGCGGGACTTTTTACCTTCCAACTCCTCTGTCTCCTAAGAAAAACAACAAGAAAAAGAAACGGATGAGTGTCCAATGTCAATTTTGATTTTAAAACTGGCAGGGAAAACAGTAAGCTAAATAAAATATCAGAGGTGTCTGTTGAGCACACTATTGGAAAAAAAAACTTACGCTTTGCAGCGTGTCGGTTAGTTCACGTCGCCTGTTGCGACACTTTGCAGCTGCCTGTTTGTTCCGCTCCCTCCTTATTCTGCGTCTTTCCAACTCTTCCGGGGACAACTATAGAAAGAGACAGCCTTTTGATGAGAACAGTTGCAACTGTGAGGAAAAACGGTTCAGAGTGGTGAAACACTACCATCATGTGTTTGTGCTTAGTCACTACATTTTTATCCATCCCTGGAATTTCCCAATGTCTGTTACACCCTTCAATTTAATTAAAAAAATTGTTAAGATCTCTGCTTTTATTTATCCCATTTCTCCCGGTATTGTATTGGCATGAGTCACCCTCAGACCCCCGTTGTGACTCAGGTGTGAGTCATATGACTTACCCCAGTGAGTCACATGATAGCCCATTTCCTGTCCCGTCAAATGTCAGCTACTCAAACAATGATGGTGGATAAATAAAAAGAGTTCACTCATGCCATTTGGTCTGTTACGATTTGCTTAACAGGTTAACGGTTCTTCGATAGATATCAATGCCATGAGTCTGGTCTGCTTAGTTTTATGACTTCTACTTAACCACAAATTATCTAATAAAGGAGGGATTGTGCTTCCTTTTTAAATTTTTCACTACCCATTCTAGAATTGAAATAAAAAAACAAAAGTTACAAGTTTATTCACAAGGAAAGCCAAACCTGTCAGTATGTTGAGTAAATATCAATGGACTGACATCTTACATCCAAGTCAGAATGGTTTATGAAAGAAAGCACTACTCTTTTCTAGTACTTATTGTATTATGTCATACACCAGATAAGTGTTATATGTCAAACAATGACCAAGCAGGTCAGTGTACATAGCTGTTCCAAAGTACAGTGTGATCCACAAAACCAAAATACGTGTAGTTCACCTCTGCCTTACCTGGACTTTCCACATCTGCCCCAAAACCATACTACTCAAAAGAAAGTGATCATTCTTTTTTTCAGTAGTTCATTTTTGATCCTATGGTCCAGCAAGGGTATGTGGATGAATATTACTTCAATGCCAGACGTGTAAAGTAAGTCACACACTAGAGGATATTACACACTACTGATGCATTGACTCAACCATGTCTCCACACCTCTATAAGCCTGTTGTTGAACAACTCTTCCCGCTGTAGCACTCTCACTATCCTCATGGTGTCTGTAGAGAACATCTACATGGAGGACTCTCAAAATAGTACTTCTTCAAAATATAAATGTGTATTGTGACAAGTGACCTAACTGCTCATCTAAATTTTGGTCAGATATCCACACACATTTTGTCACCACACTTATTAACAGTTTGACTGTAAAATACAAATTTCACACCGTGCTGGCAAAATACCAAAACAATTCTTACATGTTCATCGTTCCTGCGTCTCATTGTGATCCCAGAACCTGCTGGTGCTCTTATGACCCCAGGCCTGTAGCGCTGTGGTTGGCAAGACGAGGGGTTGAAGGCCCTCAGTCCAGTCACAGGTGCGTAGGGACGATGTGGATTTTGTGAGGGACCAGACGGTCCAAGGAGGGAGGGCTGAACCAACCACTGGAGGTTCTGGTTTGAAGTGATGGCGTTGAGACTGGGGACAAACTGGCTGCCTCCTGCCACAGTGAACTTCTGAAGGGAAAAGAAGATCAAATACATTTGTTTTTGAGTATCTTACATGGGAGATAATTCATTATTGATCAGTTTTGCAGACACAGATTTGTTAGTCCAAGTCTAGTCTAGGACTAAAAAAATAAAGCTTAATGTATTAATCCATGTGACCAAACATGACAAAAAGGCATGAATTTAACAAAACATACATTTACATAAAAAACATAATCAGACAATAGTAATAATATACTTTAACCGAATCTTGTAATAATGAATAATACACAATGATTATAAAACCATTATTAGCCAAAGGTATCCCACATTAATATTTTATTACTACCCTCATTTTGCCAGCTACATGCTGCAATGTATATGATACATTAAAATAAATCCTGACGGACTGGAAAGGTATCACTCATAGGGCCAGTTTCGTGGACACAGATTAAGCCTAGTCCTTGATTAAAACATCAAACTCAATGAAGATTTCCATTAAACTTGATTGTTTAGTCCAAGACTAGTCTTAATCTGTGTTCACGAAACCGGTCCATAATGTTTATTCACATTTACCAATAACAGGTGCGCTTACCTGATCTTGCTCCTGGGTAGATGCGAAGCTTGTGCTCTGGGATACAGGGCTCGAACCGGTGTTGGGGGAACCAGACTCCCTGTTAGAGTACGTAGAGTTACCCCCTCTTCCCAAGTTTCCAAAATGTTGGTACATCGTTTATTGTAAAACTGCTATCCCAGTTAGCGAGGTGTTCGAAGTAATCCAGGCGAGTTCAATGAAGACCAAGCGAACAAACTGTTCGGGTAAATTAACACGTTCGCTATTCAAACGTAAGGCACACCCACCTTATTGCGGGAAGTTAAAGTTGGTAGGATCCAAATAGGGGAAAAAGGAAACTGCGAATGAAACGCTTTTTCTTGTCTACTACAATATTCTCTCAATTAATTTGAATTACTTCGTATTTACTTTGGTCATCCACGTTAGTCTGAAAAATACATTGTGATGGTGGAACTATTAACGCCCAACTCGATACCAACGTTTCTACGCCCCTCCCAATTTACTGGAAATGGTGTCTTCTGATTTCAGCGTGTTACAAGTCACGTTTGATGACGTATATGACCATATATGGTGAGTTTCCTCCAACACTTGACCCTGGGATTCCTCGTTTGACAGTAGTAGCGCTTTCATTGAATTCTACACGTTTTTGACCCATGCATTTATATACATTTTCTGACAATATATGACCAACAAGTCGATTAAATAGTTTCTTATTAAATTAATATCACCGAAACAGCATACTGCCTGTACTAACTCCTCAGTATTTTTTAAAAAAAATGGCTTGATTGTTTTATTATATCCATTGCTGTAATTCATCATGAGATGTTAGCTTAGTAGACATATATGAATGTGTTATGCATTGAAGGACTGAATTTTTTTGTGTTTAGTGAATGAGGTTTGCCTACATTTTCTTCTACAGACCACACCACATCAAAGTAGTGAACGCTGTCAAGGCATATGAATCAGCAAAATGACACTATTTCTTAATTATTTTACCATCTGTTTAAACTGTATTTGGCATTGCTTGTAGATGGTGGTTTTCTAAGTAGCGTATGGTCAAAAGATTCAATAAAAATGCTTATCCTCATCAATGTGCGTTGCTGCCATTTCTGCGTGATGACACTAAACAGCTGCAGCCTGCAGTCCCTTTCAGTTGGCTCAATTCGGGTCAACTTCCCGACATGATTGACTCATCTGTTATGAATAACTAACTACTAATGATGATTGAAGCAAAACCATTGGCTTACTGTATCAATTTGCACATTGTACACTCTAAAAGAGTTGTGTTAAAAACAGCACATGTTACATTTTAACAATTTAGCGAACCAGCACGGGGACGACACGCAATATTTCACAAGTTTAACACACAATTTGTCAGGTAAGTCAACACTAAGATATTTTAATTCTCACAAGACATTGTTTTTCACATTTTGCATTGGATCGGCGTATCAACACATTTTATGTTGTTTTTTAACAGCACACTTCTAAGAGTGTAGGACTTCTAAGAGTGTAGATCTACTAGTGTTTTATATAGTATACTATTGTGAAAGATTATGTTATGTTTCTTTATTTCTACCGAAATGATTATTTATAACATAACAATGTTATAAATAATAATATAAAATAATATTATGTGTGCTAGTTCAGGGCTACAACCAAACTGAAATGGCCGGTGTTCCCCCAGGAGAGTTTTGAGGATCACTGGTGTGTACAAACTCTTCATCAAAGATGCAGTGTGGATCTTTTACATTAACAAAATATTTAGTATACATAGTAAGTTATGTTGTTTTTTGCATCATCTATAATAGAACTATCGTAAATATCATACCTCAATTCAGGGCTGCTGACAGGAATCTGTGGGCCCGGGACAAACTCCACATTTTGGGCCCCCCGCTAAAAAAAATGACTGTGCAAAAACAAAATTTGGGGCCCCCCTCAGGACTGGGCCCGGGACAATATACCCGGTTGTCCCCCCCTGTCAGCTGCCCTGCCTCAATTCGCCATGAAATTCCAAGTTTGAAAGGAAGTGATTTTGTTGACCTTTGGCAAAAATGGCACTTACTTTACGTAATATTTTGTGTTCTCAAAATAATGCTACAACTACTAGCATAATCCACTAACACACATTTCATTGAATTGAAGATAACTTTTAGGCCATGATTGTTGTGTCGTCATCTTTACTATTAGATCAAATCCCACTTGCTGTTTCATCACTCACCATCACATTGGGCAAAGACTGAAAGAGGAAGAGTTTCCTGTCAACTTGGTATTTTACATCCTATGTCACTCAGGGATCTTATAAGAACTGACAATTCCATCTGTTTCTATATTTTTTCCCCTTTGAAAGGAAGATGTGCACTCAGTGGCGTACAATCAAAATGAAACCATATCATTTTGTATAGGTGTAAAAGGACATGACAAATAAAAGTTGTAGATGAAGTAATGCCTCTGGAATGCCACTATGACACACCCTGTCAGTCTCTTTGGAACAAGTCAGAACATGCTGGAGGCCCCTCTGTTGAGTCATACATGCATCATATCCAAATCACAGACGTAGAATACATTTCAATGCAGGAACACAGTTGTACACAAAGTACAACACACCCACCCCTTCTATGCACATGTGTTTAACCTCAGTGTATTAATATGTTCCGCACATTACATCCCCTCATATTATTCAATCTGACAATCTCACTGATAGACACCCACTAAAACTCTGGATAGAAAAATGAGCACATCAGAAGGACTTTTTTATATCTCTTTTTTATCCTTCCAACTGGTCTTGTCAAATTCATCCTGACCCTGCGTTGTCAGCAGCTCTGCAACTCTTTGATAGATTCGGGATGGTGAAGTACATGGTCCATTCAACCACATGTTGCCGACCGGTCAGATTGTTATCACCCTCCTTGTCCAATACATGCGTGGGCTGATTACACATTCACCAACTGTACTTCCGTGATTGAACTTACTGGTAACCAATCTGCTCACTTCTTCGAACGGGACCTCCGGCCCGAACCCCAATTCTAAACCTAAAACACAATTTTTATTTGTTTATTTTATATCTTGGTGACCTTTCCAAGTTTTTCTCCCCTCCCAATTGGTCTTGTCCAATTTCCCAGTAACCTTAAATTGTCAGCAACTCTGCAACTCCAAGGACAGATGCAGGATGGTGAAGGGTGATCACATGGTTCACCCAACCACTCGTCACCGAGCCGGCGGATTCTTTTCGCACTGCTCATCCAACACAGAAGCTTTTAGTCAGATCATGAGTGGGATGATTACACTCACCAACTATACTTCTGTAATTAAACTAACGGGTGCCCCATCTGCACACAAGGAGTCACTGATGAGTGACGTGGCAAGGTAGATATTATGATTTATCTATCCCAAAGCCTGGGCAGCTCTATGCCAATTTGGGCTGCCTCATGCTAGAGGTTTCGGGCAAAATCAGAAAAGTTATTTAAAGCCACAAATGGTGGATTCAGCACCACGGCCAGCTCCACATTCTTCTGAATTGTTTGTGATTCCATAGAACGCAGAGCTGGCCGTGGTGCTGAATCCAGATGTTGTGGCTTTAAATCACTGCATGGGAGCTCCTTCAATACTTGCGACATCTGTTGCATTGTGCTGTGTGTTTAAAATGCACATTTTAGAGTGGCCTTTTATTGTGGCCAGCCTAAGGCACACCTGTGCAATAATCAAGCTGTTTAATCAGGATCTTGATATGCCACACCTGTGAGGTGGATGGATTAGCTTGGCAAAAGAGAAGTGCTCACTAACACAGATGTAGACAGATTTGTGAACAATATTTGAGAGAAATAGGCCTTTTGTGTACATAGGAAAAGGCTTAGATCTTTGAGTTCAGCTCATGATAAATGGGGGCAAAAACAAAAGTGTTGCGTTTATATTTTTGTTCAGTGTATATACAGACAGGTGACAATTTAAAAGATAACCAACATAAAGTGTCTCAGGGATTGGGCCACCATAAGCTACCAGAACAGCTTCAATGCACCTTGGCATGGCTTCTATCAGTCTCTGGAATGCTATTGGAGAGATGGAACACCATTCATCCAAAAGGTATTCCCTCATTTTAGTGTGCTGATGGCGGTGGAGAGTGCTGTCCAAAATCTCTCATAGGTGTTCAATTGGGTTGAGATCTGGTGACTGTGAAGGCCAAAGCATATGATTCATTCACATCAATTTCATACTCATCAAACAATTTTTTATTGCCATCCTGAAAGAGCACTCCCGTCAGGATATAAATGTTTCACCTTGCGATCAAGGTGATCACTTCAATAACTTTGTAATGATTTGCCGAGACCCTTCCTTTAAGAGAAAGTGGACCCTCTGAATTCGTTATTATCCTCCACATACGGGAAGACTTATTTATTCGGGAGTTTTCGTAATGTGTCATTTGTCTTTGTAGCTACGGTAAATTCGAATCACGAAGACTGATATTCTGAAAAACCAATCAATGCACAGCTAAAATCTCGATTCGGACCAATAGATGTATTTTGCTTATTCACGCTGCCACGCAGGCACTGAGAATTCGACCAATAATAGCTCATGTAAATAAAAAGGGCGGGTTCTAGGAAGCACCATTTTACACGTAGGTAGGTTTAAGTTTAAGCTTTTTTAATAGTTCATATTTTATTCCATGAGTGTGTCGTAGTTCTGCCGATTTGTATCCGTTATTCACTATCTTAGTCTGCTTGAATCCACACAGAAATGACAGCAATATCTAACTATGAAGCTAGCTCAGATAGCATGATGTACTCTGCTAGCTAGCAGAGCGCTGCAGTACCATGGCATGAGTACATGTAATACAGAACTACGTTACTGGCTATTTGAGAAATTTACAAAATACATTTTTAACTCTTACTGTATTCGCAAGCACTGAAACCTGCTGCTACTGAATTGATGGTTCCAGCAACGTTTTAGCTATAGTTACAGACCTTGTTATCAATCTAAAACATTGTGTTTCTATTTTTGAACAGCTGTTTTACGATGGACCTTCCTCATCATGGCTACCGAGCAAGTGGTATGTAGTTCGTATGTAACAGTTATCAGGCTAATAATATATACACGTAAGATGTTGTATTGTACTCGTGTAAATGGTGGTAGTCATACAAGCCAGTGTCATTCCTCTTCAATTTTATTGGCAGCCCAAGAACGTTGTATTGTCATGATTCAACTGCATAATTATTCTAATTACAATAATGTACAGAAACTAGAAAGATATGTTCATATTTTATATCAATAAAGCATCATACAACACTTTTGAGAACCCTCTGCTGTACTGTATGTACCTGCATGAACTCCCACTCCATATTTTTCCCTCTGTAGCAAAGCCAAGAGGTCGTGCAGCGCCCCCTGTAGGGGACCCTGTTTTATTTGACGATACCAGTTCGACAGCGGCACCAATGAGTAATCAGGGTTACTACACTCCTGGATACAACATGGGAGCACCTCAACCTGGAGTACCAGGGCCTGCTGGGGTCAACAACCTGTTTGCTGACCCAATGGCCAGTGCTGCTATGATGTATGGCTCTTCCCTGGCCAATCAGGGAAAGGATATGGTCAACAAGGAGGTAAGAGAATAATACTACAGACAGGTCTAATATTCATAAGGGTGATGGCTACATTCCATTGAACCAACCGCTGAATAGACTGTTGCAGCTGGTATTCGGCTATTACCTTTGATTAATTTAAAGGAGATTTCCGTGGCGATTTCAAAACGTAGGTCTGTTTGGATATCTGGAGTGCTTTCAGTAGCGAGAATAACTCAAACAATCTGTATTGTCAAAACTGTGTTAGCCTCCTGCTTCAGTTTACAGACGTTACGCATTTACAGGGCAAGTTTTAAAATGCAGTTCAATAGTTATTGCGCATGAGCATAGGTAACTAAGCAACAGTGTAGACTCTGAGCTGACAAAGTAGTGGTGTCAGGTTACCTGGCGGAATAGTTGCTGTCATTGTATGGTCATAACCGCGGCAAATGTTTTTTGTGTGTGGAAAAATACGTTTTTGAATATTAGATTGTATGATTTCGACAATCGGCTTGTGTGGACTTCACTGGAAAACGGGAAATAAACACAGGTATGTACACTGGCTGATTTGTTAGATTCGCTGTGTTCACTATAAGGAATCATTGCACATGGCTATATGCACTAGTAATGACATTTCAAACATGTCTAGAGGCTAAAAGCACATTTTATAACTTGCCCCGTAAATGCGTAACGGGCTATAAACTGGAGCAGGGGGATAACACAGTTTTGGCAATACAGACTGTTTGAGTTATTCTCGCTACTGACAGCACTCGAGACATCCAAACAACAGAGTTTTGAAATCGCCTGGAATTCTCCTTTAAGATGGAGAATATAATATTAATCATGTTGGAGCTGGGCAAGTTGCATTAATGTATGCAACAACAATAAAAACA
This sequence comes from Umbra pygmaea, assembly GCA_016801145.1. Classification (NCBI taxonomy): domain Eukaryota; kingdom Metazoa; phylum Chordata; class Actinopteri; order Esociformes; family Umbridae; genus Umbra; species Umbra pygmaea. The sequence goes on from JACXGM010000032.1 coordinate 76,674, forward strand.
ATGATATGGTTACAAGAATTATATATTCCAGAGATTGAAGTATTATTACACGTTTTCTTCATACATTTACAGTGCCTTGTGAAAGTATTCGGCCCCCTTGAACATTTCAACCTTTTGCCACATTTCAGGCTTCAAACATAAAGATATGAAACTGTAATTTTTGTGAAAAAGCAACAACAAGTGGGACACAATCATGAAGTGGAATGAAATTTATTGGATATTTCAAACTTTATTAACAAATAAAAAACTGACAAATTGGGTGAGCAAAATTATTCAGCCCCTTTACTTTCAGTGCAGCAAACTCTCTCCAGAAGATCAGTGAGGATCTCTGAATGATCCAATGTTGACCTAAATGACTAATGATGATAAATAGAATCCATCTGTGTGTAATCAAGTCTCCGTATAAATGCACCTGCTCTGTGATAGTCTCAGAGGTCCGTTGAAAGCACAGAGAGCATCATGAAGAACAAGGATGAACTGCAGAGATCTACAGCTGAGGTGGGCGAGTCTGTCCATACGACAACAATCAGTCGTATACTGCACAAATCTGGCCTTTATGGAAGACTGGCAAGAAGAAAGCCATTTCTGAAAGATATCGCTATAAAGTGTTGTTTAAAGTTTCCCACAAGCCACCTGGGAGACACACCTGTGGAAGAAGGTGCTCTGGTCAGATGAAACCAAAATCGAACTTTTTGGCAACAATGCAAAACGTTATGTTTGGCGTAAAAGCAACACAGCTCATCACCCTGAACACACCATCCCCACTGTCAAACATGGCGGTGGCAGCATCATGGTTTGGGCCTGCTTCTCTTCAGCAGGGACAGGGAAGATGGCTAAAATTGATGGGAAAATGGATGGAGCCAAATACAGGACCATTCTGGAAGAAAACCTGATGGAGTCTGCAAAAGACCTGAGACTGGGACGGAGATTTGTCTTCCAACAAGACAACGATCCAAAACATAAAGCAAATTAGTATTAACTACTAACTAACAACTAAGGGGGCTGAATAATTTTGCCGCCCAATTTTTCAGTTTTTTTGTTGTTAAAAAAGTTTGAAATATCCAATAAATTTCGTTCCCCTTTATGATTGTGTCCCACTTGTTGTTGATTCTTCACAAAAAATTACAGTTTCATATCTTTGTGTTTGAAGCCTGAAATGTGGCAAAAGGTCGAAAAGTTGAAGGGGTCCAAATACTTTCGCAAGGCACTAAGTATTTTAGCACACACTTCTATCCAAGGTGACTTACAATAGTGTGTTCATACATTTTTTTCCTTCATATAAACTGCCAGTCATGGGAGTCGAACCTGGAACCCTGTGGTTGTAAACACTAGAGTCAACCAATCAGACTAGGATTAGCTATCCTCAAGGAGCATGGCAGGCTGCATGAGCAATGCAAAGAGGGTCTTTGTGCTGAAGGAGACTTTACCAACCATCTTTGACTGCGCCTATCTTGACAGTTGAGATATATTCACTTGTGCAATGTCTCTGTCTTTCAGATTAGCAGATATGTGTCTGTGAACAAACTGAAGTATTTTTTCGCTGTTGATTCCAAATACGTCATGAAGAAACTTCTACTCCTCATGTTCCCATATACACATCAGGTAATCAGGAAATTTTACACAAATCACAGATATCACATTCTCACACGTTTGGATTCTCTGAATATGATGCCTGACAGTGCTCTATCACTTGTGTGTGTCAAGGGCAAAGACGCTGTCTTAGCATTGCTTTTCCCTCATGTATAATTTTTCTTGTGAATATCTGCAACAAAACAAAATAATCTGTCTTTAATCAGCGTGACAACACATGTTGATTTGATTTCATACAAAAAAATGTACAACTGCATTCATGTTCTCAATGTTTATTTTCACAAGACCGATTAGTATCCACAAATGTCCGTACAAAGATTTGGAGAAATTGATAGAGAGATGTTCTGTAGCAAGATAAAGTTTAAGTTTAGTAAGAACCGTGTCTATGCTAATATCCTGGTTAAAATGTTACAACACCCAGGAATGTTCTATTTTTTTCATAGAATTTCACAAAGGTAGCATTACATTGATTTAAATATATATCCAAGACATTACCAATGTTGCAAATATCTATCACTGTTAGAAATTACTGAATCATAATAATGTCCCATACAATGGCAAAGCCCAATTTTCAGTAGCCATTAATTCAGTGTCCTATTAATGAACCATGTTTTCACTATAACGTCTGAATAATATAATGCCACCTTGACCAATGAAGGTATCCGTTTCTATCAAAATGCATGTCATTTCCTGAGTGTTCATAAATCTTTGACCGATAGTGTATAAGGATGTGTATCGGTAAATATATTTCATATTTTGTTTGTGTTGTCAATAGGACTGGGAAGTTCGTTACCACAGAGACACTCCACTCACACCCAGGCATGATGTCAACGCGCCTGACCTCTACATACCTTGTAAGTTCATTATGATATACACAAAAATGATTAAATATGAAATTGAAATCCTCATGTCTCTTGACAGAATCTTTACATTTAAATTGGAATATAAGTTTTGAAATTGTTTAATGGATTTATTCTGCTTTATTTTTCAGCAATGGCTTTCATCACATACATTTTGCTAGCAGGGATGGCTCTGGGTATCCAGAAGAGGTCAATAAAAATGTTTTTTTACAACTCTACAAACAAGCCCACTGAAATATGACATCAGTTATTTTCCAGATATTGGCCCTCATTTATCAAACGTGCGTAGAAACCAGTGTAGATCTGAGCGCAGAAATCATCTTACGACGAGACTCACGTGTGATTTACAAAACTTTCGTATCACTTCAATTCCAGCGTT
>JACXGM010000032.1:79602-120645 GCA_016801145.1 Umbra pygmaea
GAGGTTACTGCTATAGTCATTGAAAGCGATTAACGAGAACCTGAAGTGTATTTCAAATAAATGAATTATTTTCACTAAATATTACACATTGTATTTTTTAAGTAGCTTTCTTACGAAATATAGAACTTGCTACATTAGAAGCTCAGAATAAGATCCTGTCTCCTTCGTAGAGCCCACAATGGTGGGTGTTGTGGCCACTAAACTTCATTGAATGGTACCTTTCTCCAGCGCAATATCGCGGAGAACCCCGCATGCCATAATTATGTTGCAGGCCTGCTCTGGTGTGTATAGCAGTCCCCCCACCCCACCCCGCTTACCCAAGACAGAGCCACCTGCACAAACCTATACATCACTCCACTGTGGTTCGTGTGCGTGTGTGCGCACTCCTGCTTGTTTCAGAATTTGCAAGCGGTGTATGTACTCAGTCAGGGCATAACCTTTTTCACCAAGAGGAATCACATCCAACCATTTCACCAAAGAAATGTAGAACTATTATAATAATTGTACGAGGGCGTAACTCACTGAGGAGATGACTCCAGCCATGCAGTGCGCCCTCCTTGTTCCAATGCTGCAGTTTAGAAAAATAGAGACGCGCGTCCCACCCGGCCACCGGGCTATAACAAACATCCTGGCATTACATATGATCTGAACGTTGATTGAATTAAAGTTTTTGCGATTGATAAATGCGTAATCATTCATGGATGGTGGCTACAGACTCAGTACAATCGCCCAATTCGCCCCAATTGGAAACCCAGCAATCTCATAAAATTGTATTTTAATCATAGTTTGAATATACCAGAAAGGGACTTCATAGCTGCTAAAACTGCTGGCATACTTTGACTATTGTTGGCTGCGATATACCAGACCTGTCCCTGATCTCCCGCTGAAAGGTCCCAATGTAGAGAGTTCAAATTGATAGAGAGATCACGTTCAAATTGATAAATCCCTTGCTTTGCGTAAGAATCGCCGTACGCCCGTCGTACGCCTGTTTTATAAATGAGGGCCAGTGTTTCAAGACACACAACCTTTTGGTCAAAGACCTTTGTCAGGCATACACCTTGGATACATTTTTTTTAGGAGGGAATAAATATATATACAGATGCTAGCTTCATACTGTATTCATGCCTGGTGAAGCTCTGTGACCAAAATGTTGTGCGTCTTATCAAATACACTGTATGTATTGAAAGTGTGCGAGAACGTTTTTCTTTTACATTATTCTTTTTTTACTCACCTGTCATTAACTTTTTCTGGATATGACTACACAATTTCTAGTTATTTTCCATTGTATTAATTTCAGTAACACAGTATTTGCCTGTATTTTGAGTTTTCCCCTGTCATCCATCTTGTCTCCTAATGCCAGGTTCAGTCCAGAGGTCCTCGGTCTGTGTGCCAGTACTGCTCTGGTGTGGGTTATTATTGAGGTCTTGGTTATGTTGATGAGTCTCTACCTTCTCACTGTTCACTCTGACCTATCCACATTTGATCTCATTGCCTATAGTGGATACAAATACGTAGGGTAAGAATGTTATTTAAGATCTGTGTCGTTGTCTGGACCCTGTAAGATTTCTTTAGTATCTGAAATCCCTAGATGTTTATCATAATTCTGTTTTTTTTAGGATGATTTTCACAGTACTTGGTGGTCTGCTGTTTGGCAGCGATGGCTACTTCCTGGCTCTAGCCTGGTCATCGTGTGCATTAATGTTTTTCATTGTAAGTAGTACGTGGGAACTCTGCAAATGTCTTATTAGAATGATTTTGAATGTTTCTTACTCAGTAATGAAAGTGGTGAACGTGATAGTCAGCAAGTTCACACTTATGTTGCTCATCCCTTCAGGTGCGTTCCCTCAAAATGAAGATTCTGTCATCTCTCTCCCATGACTCTATGGGAGCTGGGGCAAGTGCCAAACCAAGACTTCGTCTGTACATCACCGTGGCAACAGCTGCTTTTCAGCCAATTATTATTTACTGGCTCACTTCACATCTGGTCAGGTGACCTGGTATCGAGGTCATACAACATCAAAAAATATGTGCTGATACTTTAAACAAATTTGATTTTTTTGTCACTATTAAATGCCTTTCAGCTCATCTGCCAGAAAGAGGCGAGAATAGATGTTGAACTCTTGGTTTGTTTAGTTGTGGGTTTAAATGTTAAATGGACATTCATTTTTGACTTCTCTAATGTGTTCTACTTTTGTATACAAGATAGGTTGTCTCACTGGAAGACTTGTGTTTTCCCACAAAAGTCATATTTGCCACCATATTTAGAGCGAAATGCATTAATTAACTTAAATTTGGATATGAGAAACGTTTCACGCAACATTTTAGTTAGAGATGCCTTTTTGAGTAATAACATCTCCCTGTTGAGCCTACCTTTTTTATTCATGTGAACTTTCAAGCATGAACCAGTGTTACGTTTTTGTAGAAAAATAAACATATTTAGCTTTCAATTTTAAACATGCCTCTTGTTCATTATGTTTACATTAATGTTTCATTGAAAGACTATGTTTAAGAATTTGATTATCATTTCATCTGGGTTTTGGAATGCTATAACAGTCGATAATAACCTGAAAGATATTATTGGGAAAAGGTGAAGACCACAGTTGATGAACCAACCAGCTTTGCCTGAACTGTATCTTTAAGGCGGGAACGCGCAGACCGTGCACAATCTACAAAGCGTCCTTCTGGTTTCCAAGGGAACACTGGTAGGAATAGAATAGGTCGCGGACAGTCAAGAATTGCACTTCGAATCTTTGTATGGATATCAGAAAATACTTGAATTTTTTTAATGGTATTTGTTTGCAGAACTCGGGACTTTTACGCATATCCCCTGACAACTATTTGCATACCTTTATCGGTAAGCAAGGGATTGTTTTATACTCTCTTTGAAGTTTTTCTGTCAGCACCTGAGGGGGGGATTAACAAAAGCCTGCTATACTGATTCTGCTAAATGTAACTTTATATTCTACCGCCATTTTCCAAAGTATGAACACGTTGAGCCTCATTGTTTAGCACCATGTGGCATATATTTTTTTGTTCTATTAACCATTTTAAATTCAAAATAGCTAGTTGCATAATTTTTTTTTGCATATATCCAGCTGGTCATACTATTATCTTACTCTACTGCTAGTATAGCTAGCGAAATCTTGTATCAAAAAACAGAAGTATAGGGTGGTAACTTTGTTCTTAATCTTTAACTTCATAATGTATTTTTTTACCAAAAAAATGTTCCATGTGCATGCAAGGAGTAGTCGACTGTGACTCACTGAATTAATAAGTGGCTAAATGTTTTAACACCAACTGATCTGGTCAACTGAAATTGAAGTTTTTTTCTAATTGTGACTAGTTTGAGGTTAAAGGTTCTCCCTGCCATTGAAATAATGCTGGTCTATTCTACCCAACAGATCAACGATTGAATGAGTGTGTAAAAGGTTTCCTGCCGGGTGATGGAGAGTAAAAATGACGCACTGCCTCCCCTCCCTACACCTATTGCTTATCAATCCGCCATTGACAAGTCATCACCTTTACCTTCCTTCCCTCCCCAAACTTCTACTGTCCACGTTACCCTCCCTCTCTCTCCTCTATCGATCCCACACTCCCCTGCTTCGCACTCGCCCTCATCCCCAGCTCCCAGTGTCTTCAACGCAGAACCCCTCTGTCCTTTTTTACACCCCCTGTCCTCCCGGCAGCCTGTAGATGCACAGAACAGTCACTGCCTTAATTCTCCAACCACTTCTGACCAGGATGACTTGACCTGCCTCAGCTGGCTGCATCAAAGAGGTAATTTGCTTCCCTTGCAGCCCCTGCCCAAAACAAGCCCACTGCCCCTGCCCAAAACAAGCACACTGCCCCTGCTGGAGGACGCAACGCCCACCCAACACCCCCTAAACTCCCCTTTCAAGCCCCCATACTCATTCAGCAGTCTGATCTTCATGGCAATAGAAGACTCACCCGACAAAAGGCTCCCAGTGAAGGATATCTACGAATGGATCGTCAACAACTTCCCCTACTACAGAGAAGCTCCCGGTGGATGGAGGAACTCCGTTCGACACAACCTGTCTCTGAGCAAGAGCTTCCGCCGCATTCACAGGAACAAGAGCCAAGTGAGAGGTTTTTCACTCATCTTTAATAGTATCATTGCAATGTCTCTCTTTGTATGAACCAATGGTGCTTCCTAATAATAAACACATTTTGTATTTTCTTGCCCCAGTCAGTTGGGAAGGGCTCACTGTGGTGCGTGTGTCCAGAATATAGACCAGCTCTTCAAGAGGTGCTGAGGAAATCTCACTATTACCACACGAGCAACGTGAACTTACTAAACAACCCTGCATTGTGAGTAGGAACCAAGTACAGCAGACATCTGCAGCTTAGTCATCTGTCTCCAGCACAGAGCTTTGGTTATTTTTAAATTTTTGTGGGGGGAACTTTTATTGACAGTAGAGGAGGATGCAGAAGCTAGAGAGACAGGAAGGGGGAGACGGAGAGGAAGGGCACAGACAGTCAGCTGAGCTGGGACTCGAAACCCCTTCGCCTAGGAGCAAGTGTAGACTGGATTCGGGAGAGTCGCAGAGCTTTTTTGTGCGCCACTTCTTGTTGGTTCCTGACTGTGTTAATGCTTTGTCTTACAATAGTAGAATTATTGTGGCGCATTTGGACCCAGTGACCAGCCTGACTCCGGTATGTTTGTTTTCTCATTTTGTATGTTGGTGGAGCAGTGTGGAGGGAACAGACTACGGAGTGCCTGTGGTTTATGAGACTGTGGAGATCTCAGGTTAGCCATTACATTTACATATTTGTAATTTAGCAGCCACTCTTATCCAGAGAAACCTATAGTAAGCACCAGGATATCCCTTAGAGCAACTTGAGGTAAAGTGCTTTGCTCAAGAGCACAATGACATTTGGCCACTCAGGAATTGAAACGGCAACCTTCTGATGACAAGTTTGAGTCACTAACCATTGAGCCAAATGACAACCCAGCACTAAGCTTGTCAACCTCCTGGATGCTGACACACTGATGTTTGTGGACAAACTATAGACCCAGGTAGAATTATACTGTCTCACAATAGAGTTTTTGTCAATTCCCTCTTAATGTTGAATTCATAATTGAATCAACACACTTATTTTAATTTGGAAAATCGCTCCCTTTTTACACTTTAATTCATGTGCCTTTCTTTCAACCCCTTTCTCTGTTTGTGTGCTGTTGCCTTGACAACAACCTTCTATTTCCTGGGCAACCTATAGCTATAGCAACACGCTGGCCTGGCTTTTTATGATACTTTCTTTTAGTACAGATCTTATGTAAACTGGTTTTGGCCAAGGCCAGTAATCCCCACATTCCACTCAGAAATAGATTGGCTACAAGGTATGCACTGTAATCAATCACTCTCTACTCTACTCTATAGAGCCCTACTATAACATACTATGGGCCACACTTTGTATTGTACCATGCAAAACTAATTTGGGTCTTTGTCACACAGATTCCCTTTCTCAAACCCTTCTCCTCCCCCCTCCCTCTCCCCCAGCCTTGACCTCAGACAATCCAACTCTCTCCTCAAACCCACCATGCCCTTTGACCCCAGAGCACGAGGAGCTGGTGAACATGGAAGGCGTGGGATATGAGGAAGAGATTGAGGGGGAAATGGAAAAAGACCCACTGTCAGACAGTGGTTACATAGAGTTACACTACTACCAGTATCACCAGTATCAGTATTTGGTCCTTCCCGGGGACACTGAGCTGGACCTGGAGACTGTGGAGATCCTGCAGCTAGATGCTGACGCCCAGGAGGCTGCCGGGTCCCTTTTGGATCTGGCAGGGGGTGGACATTAGACCTTCAGAAGATGACCTGCCGTAGGATCTCGAATGACCTACGCTGTGGTGCGAGGAGAACCTGAGAAATATTATCTGACGACACCCTGCCAGAGGTCTGATATGCTGTCATGATGCGATACAATGATTGCCCCGCCTTCCTGATGCTCTGAAACACTGCCGCACATTATGTACATGGGCCTATTCTGATGCTAGAAATGACGCAGACAAAAGATTGATGCCTTTACCAATATACGTTGATCCTAAGAATCAAGTGCTCGATATTTTGTGAAAATATTTCAGATTAATGATCACCAGGAATCTACTGCCAGTTAATCTGATTTGAGATTAAGGGGGACAAAGAAAGTTAGGTTTGATTATGAGTAATTGTTCATGGGTAACATATTTTTTTAAATATTGTAGATTTTATAATAATCTATGTACCAGGTAGGCCCACAACTTTTAGAGAATTTATTTTATGGGCTATGTTTGATTATTATAATGTAAGTTAACTTCACATTCATTCACCTGACACGTGAAATGTCTTAACAATAAAGCAACAAATCCTTAAAATAAAAGGATGTGTTTTTTTGCATGTTAACGTGTGGTGCAACTTTATTCAGGATTACATAGGAGGAGATATATGGGTTTCTCTGAAAGTTGTAGTTGAGGATTATACAGTATCTGCACAGGGGTATTTGTTGGTTTGGCTATAGTTTTATGGATTGTATACCCAAATGGCACAGGTAAGGAATGTTTGGAATTAGCAGCAGGGAAAAGATACATTGGCTATACAGTGGTGTTCAAAGGTTAGTAAACCCTACAGAATCTTCTATATTTCTGTGTAAATACAGTTGTTTGCAAAAGTTTAGGTACCCCTGACAATTTCCATGGTTTTCATTTATAAATAATTGGGTGTTTGGATCAGCAATTTCATTTTGATCTATCAAATAACTGAAGGACACAGTAATATTTCAGTAGTGAAATTAGGTTTATTGGATGAACAGAAAATGTGCAATATGCATCAAAATGAAATTAGACAGGTGCATAGATTTGGGCACACCAACAGAAATATCACATCAATATTTAGTTTAGCTTCCTATTAGCAGAAATACCAGCCTCAGATGCTTCCTATAGCCTGTATGAGTGTCTGAATTCTGGATGAAGGTATTTTAGACCATTCCTCCTTGTAAAGCATCTCTAGTTCAGTAAGATTTGATGGTTGCTGAGCATGGACAGCCCGCTTCAAATCACCCCACTGATTTTCAATGATATTAAGGTCTGGGGACTGGGATGGCCATTTCAGAACATTGTTCTTGTTCCTCTGCATGAATCCCAGAGTAGATTTTGAGCAGAGTTTTGTGTCGTTGTCTTATCCAAATATCCAGCCTTGGCGTAACTTGTACTTAGTGACTGATTTCTCTACATTATTCTCAAGTATCTGCTGACATTGAGTGGAATCCATCCGACCCTAAACTTTAACAAGATTCCCAGTACTGGCACTGGCCACACAGCCCCACAGCATGATGGAACCTCCACCAAATTTGACTGTGGGTAGCAAGTGTTTGGCTTGGAACCCTGTGTCCTTTTGCCGCCATGCATAATGCCCCTTGTTATGACCAAATCACTCAATCTTTGTTTCATCAGTCCACAAAACCTTCTTCCAATATGAAGCTGGCTTGTCCAAATGTGTGTTTGCATACCCAAGCAACTCTGTGGTGTGTGTGCAGCAAAGGCTTCTTCCGCATCACTCTCCCATAAAGCTTCTCCTTGTGCAAAGTGCGCTGAATTGTTGAACGATGCACAGTGACACCATCTGTAGCAAGATGATGTTGTAGGTCTTTGGAGGTGGTCTGTGGACTGTTTTTGATCGTTCTCACCATCCTTCGTATTTGCCTCTACAATATTTTACTTGGCCTGCCACTTCTGGCATAACAAGAACTGTGCCTGTGGTCTTCTGTTTCCTCACAGTGGACACTTGCAGCTTAACCCATTTGTGACAGATGCTGCGCGGCGAAACATTACGCCTCTTGCCGGTTACTGCATTGCGCAACTCAGAACCGGCTGCTGCGCGACGCAGCATTTTGTATTTGTCAACCTTTTCATGATGCGTGCAGCATAGAATGCACTGTCATTGATTCAAAAACACATTAGATGTTTCATGTTGTTTTTTATAGACGACGTAAACCAACCAAATGTACCGTGGTTCGCTGAAAATCACATCAATCAATCAGACATACACGTGCATTTGTTTTTGAGACTGGCTACGACAGAGGAGGATTTTGACAGCGAGGGCATTGAGTTGGAAGATAGTGAGGAGTTTGGAGGGAGGTGGTAGAGGATTATCTGCCGTGCAAGGCAAAGCAGTTCACCTGCAAACCGTATTTTTACCAATGAGCTATGGGACATGTTAGTGACGGAAACAAATCGGTACACCGAACATAATTAATAAACAGCATAATAAATAGTAATATAATTATGGTGATGATTGTTGATAATGATAATAATAAATGCAATAATGTTAATATATATATACAATACTGGCATAATGAATAACTATCATAATACATAGTAATATAATACTGGCATAATGAATAAATAGCATAATAAAACCTGTGATACCTTAAAAATGAATTTTATGTCATGTTTCTATATGCTACAGACGCTTAGGTTTTGGTAGATGTTGACAATTTAGTATTTTTTCTGAAAACCTTCAGGAGATAAGGATATTCATCCTAGAATAACATAGCTTTTTATAGGTGTTTTTAGCAGGCGTTTTAGGAGTAAATGGGTTAAATCTCTGCAATAGCTTTTTGTAGCCTTCCCCTAAACCATAATGTTGAACAATCTTTGTTTACAGGTCATTTGAGAGTTGTTTTGAGGCCCCCATGTTGCCACTCAAGTTCAAGGCTTAATGCTCACCAAACCAATTGTGTGTTCCAATTAATCAGTCCTAGGTAGTTACAGGTATTCAAATCAACAAAATGTCAAGGGTGCCCAAGTTTATAGACCTGTGTTATTTCGTTTTGATGCATATTGTACATTTTCTGTTAATCCAATGAACCTCATTTCACTACCAAAATATTACTGTGTCCTTCAGTTATTTGATAGATCAAAATAAAATTGCTAATCCAAACACCCAATTATTTATAAATAAAAATCATGGAAATTGTCAAGAGAGCCTAAACTTTTGCATTCGACTGTATATCCAAGACATTACCAATGTTGCAAATATCTGTCAGTGTTGGATATGATTGAATCATAATGAATTATTCACATACAGTGGCAAAGCCAAATCTTCAGCACACGTTAATTCAGTGATCTAACAATGAAACCTTTAACTTATCAATAATTAATCATGATGTGACTATAACTTCCTTTTAGTTTAATTTGAATCATGTAGGATCTGGCATTTGTGAAAATTCTACATATTCATTTTATTTTATTTAACCAGGGAGATACATTGAGACCTAGATCTCTTACTGTCCTTCACTTATTTGATAGATCAAAATGAAATTGCTGATCCAAACACCCAATTTTTCATAAATGAACATCATGGAAATTGTCAGGGGTGCCAGAACATTTGCATACGACTGTATGACCTAAAACATCATCAGATTTTCACACAAATTCTAACAGTAGGTAAAGAGAACCAAATTAAACTAATTAGAAAATAATATTATACATAATAATTTTTTCACTAAGGAAAATCTGAGGAATGGCAAAAGTATGTGAAGCTTTGCTTTCAGTATCTGGTGTGACCCACTTGTGCAGCAATAATTGCCACTAATGTTTCTGATAACTGTTGAACAGTTCTGATCAGCTTGGATACATTTTTGCCAATTCCTCCACACAGAACGGCTTCAGCTCAGGGATGCTGGTGGGTTTCTTCACATGAACTGCTAGCTTCAGGTCCTTCCACAACATTTCAATCAGATTAGGTCTTTCCAAAACACTTACTTTATTCTTCTTTAACCATTCTTTGGTAGAACGAATTGTGTGCTTCAGGTTGTTGTCTTGCTGTATGACCCACTTTCTCTTGAGATTCAGTCCACAGACAGATGTCCTGACATTTTCCTTTATAATTCAATGGTATAATTCAGAGTTTATTTTCCCATAAATGATGGCAAGCTGTCCTTGCCAAGATGCAGCAAAACAGACCCAAAATATGACACCACCACCACCATTGTAATATCTCCCTCTGCAGTGTTTCCCTCTCCTGGGGTATCTGTGCTCTGGCGGTCGATGTCACTGATCTACTGAGCCACCGCCCCTCCCTGCGCACCTGTTTCATGTTAGGTCATTATCAGCTGTATATATGTTCCCTGTGTTTCCCCGGTTAGTTGTTTGTGATGTGTTACTGAGTATCGGCATGCGTGCCCGTGGTTATATATATGTGTGCCGACGGTTTGTCTGCATTTTCTTTTGGGCCTGACAGTTTTCTTGCACTACTATAAGTAAACGTTATCATTTCAATTCCATACCTGTATGTCATTTCTTTTTTAAGAAATAAAAATTGAATAATGTTGATGTGCTGGAATACAGTGTTTTCCTTTCGCCAATCATAACACATCTAATTTAAACCAAAATGTTATATAATCTGTTCGCAAACATTTTTACAAAGGCCTTCTGGCTTGTCGACATGATCTTGAGCAAACTGCAGACGGGCAGCAATGTTCTGTTTGGAGAGGAGTGGCTTTCTCCTTGCAACCGTGCCATGCACAAAATTGTTTTTTAGTGTTTTTCTGATGGTGGACTCATGAAGATTGACATTAGCCAATTTAAAAGAAGACTTTAGTTGCTTAGAACAGTGGTTCCCAAACCTCTCCTCTGGGACCCGCAGACAGGCCATGTTTTTGTTTTAACCCTGAAATGGCACACCTGATTCAATTAGTCAAAGGTGTAATGTGTAGTTGACTAATTGAACCAGTTGTGTCATTTCAGGGTGAAAATAAAAACATGGCCTGTCTGGGGGTCCCCGAGGATAGGTTTTGGAACCACTGGCTTAGAAGTTCCTTTGTGACCTCGCAGACACGCCTTGCTCTTGAAGTGATCTGTGTTGGTCGACCACTTCTGTGAAGGGTAATAATGGTCTTCTATGCCCTCCATTTCTACACAACCTCTCTGACTGGATTGGTGGAGTCCAAACTCTTTAGAGATGGTTTTGTAACCTCTTCCACATCTGATGAGCATTAATGACTTTTTCTGAGATCCTCAGACAACTCCTTTGTTCATGCCAAGGTACACTTCCACAAATGTGTTGTGAAGATCAGACTTTGATAGAGCCCTGTTCTTTAAATAAAACAGGGTGCCCACTCACACCTGTTTGTCATCCCATTAATTGAGAACACCTGAATCTAATTTCACAATTTAAGTAGAATCATCATCTTATTGTAGTTAGCTTGAAACCCAACTGTGTTTCTTGGCCATTGCAGGCATTCTTGCCATGGCAGGGAATTCCCAACAAATATGTGACACCCGGTTTGCTAACATAGGGAAAGTCCCATTGAAAGAGCTGTCAATCAAACCTGAGCTATATGGTGACTTCTAATGAGTTTGCAGAGCAAGCCCAACCTCTAAACATGGAAGAACATGAGAAAATACAAACTTAAGACACTTCAGGGAAATAAACTCTGGGACCCATTTTAGCTCTAGGGCACCTAAATTCACATTCTTTAGAACCTAGAGGCCTAAATAGTTCTAAATATTGCCTACAATTGTGGAAGGCATCTTTAAACGCTTATCCCAGATGTTCACATACTTTTAAAGCTCACAGTTATGTATTGATAGATCATTGTCCTCAATAAATAAATGACCAAGTATAATGTTTTTGTCTCATTTGTTTCATTGGGTTAATCTACTTTTAGGACTTGTCACTTGTGTGAAAATCTGATAATGTTTTAGTTCATATTTTTGCAGAAATACAAAAAGATTCTAAAGGGTTCACAAACCTTGAAGAACCACACAGGGATGTTGGAATTAGCATTCAGATCATCAGGGTAATACAGTATCTAGAGGGTTAGTTAATTGTCTTGCATCTTTCTTGCAAATAAAAGTATGAACATATGAATACTATTAGTATTGTATAGTACAGACACACGCGCCATCTAGTGGCGGGTTGGCGAACATTTGGGCAAAACAGCATTCTGTAGATTTCACGTTGGCACTAAAATATATATTTCCCTTGGACGATTGGAAAAATGTAGTTTAATTACCTTTAGACATAACGCCATTGACTGACAATAAAACTACAAGCCATACTGGGCTAACGGACTGCGAACACGGAAGTGAACGTACTCGTAGTTGGAAAAAGTTCTCATACCAGCAGTGTTAATTGTCTGACTCATATCTTAGTATCCTGTGAATTCCTACCAGCCAGGATACCAAAGGTAAAACAGTGCTTTTGTAAATAATTTACGACGTTTTGTTACAGTAAAGTTAGATTATAAATAGATACGTAATGGTAGTGTTATCTTACTGATGTTTGCACTGTAGTTACATTACAGGAGTGTAGTAGGCTCACAACATGCTTCGCTTACACTATTCATCGTCCAGTATTGTACCTAACTAGCTATGCTAATTAGCTTTGCTGAATTATTAAAGGGTGGCTTATCTACTAGATGGCTAAATGATTAAAATAATGCTCGCTAATGCACTCAACGCATCAATTTGCAATAATATGCGTTTACAATAGGCCTTGTTTGTAAGTAGTGCGAAGTTCTAAGTTGCTGGGTCTATAGTAATAGTTTAATAAAGAAAAACCTGTTCTCTGTATTACATGCCTGTGTAATTATTTACGACCTTAAGACTTTGGCCACCACACCTTCTCTGTGGTCTGTGAAAAATGCGAAATCTTATGGGTATAGTCATTTTATTCTGATCTGAGAAAGTATGGCAAGGTTTGAAAATATATGTAACTTTAAGCCTCAGTAGGTGCTCCATTTTTTCCAGATTTCTTTAAAATAAAACTTAAAATTGTATGTTTAAAAACGTGTATATAAACTTAAGCAGTAAGGCAAGGAGGATGTGGTATAAGTGAGGGCATTTTGTCAAACTTGCGTTATACTTTGGCAGTCAGACACAGGGTGTGTGGTCTATAGCCAATACACCATGGCTAATAGCTGTTGTTATGTAGGGCACATTGCAGAGTGCCTTAATGGTATTATTTAACCTTAAACAGGAGATATCAAACTGAGAATATAGGTTATTTTTTACAGTTTATACATTCACAGTTTATAGCAAATGATAAAGCAGTTACCAGCACAAGTTGTACAAACACACACACACAGAACAACAACACAGAACTGGGCACACAGAAACCGACACTTATACTGGGGGACGTAGCAGTAAAAAGGGATTTGATGTCATACCTGTGGTATATGATCATGTTTACCTTTGCTACCAGTGAATCAGCATTCAGTAATGAAACCAGACTGTATTGGAAAAAGTATATAAAACAGCTGTCAGCCAATCATAATATAGAGATATCTTTTATTAGGAAACAAACTATTTATAAAATCTGTTTGAGTTTGGGAGTTTCCTCTAATACATGCTTGTATAGGAGTTAACAAAATCTAAACCCTTAAATATTTTATGCTTGGCATAAACAGTCCACAGTTATACACTTTTTAGTTGATATTTAACTGTTTTATATTCCCCCTTGGCGTAAGGCTTCCCATAATTCCTGTGGGTGTGGGCGGAGCAAGCAATGTAACAGAGGCTCATTGAGAGGGTTATAGAAGCCTCTGCGTGGATGGGGAGCCTGCTCTAGCCTGCAGCTGGTTCATGCATCATCCACTACCTTAGACACAGTTTCTTCAAACAGTTCAACATTGTCTAATGATGAAAAGCATAACTGTGTATGAACTATGAATAATTTCTCACCAACCACTAGGTTCTCCCAAAAAAATTACAGCAGTATAAATTAAAGTTACATTTGTATTATTGTGTCATACGTTACATTGTATGCAAAATCACTGTTTGGCACAACAAAATCATAACAGAATTAGCAAAAGAGGATGTAAATGAAAGTTGATACATGTGTCTATTGTAACTTTAGAGGGGCGTTGTATACCCCAAAAAGGAACTTGTAAGTCGGAAGCATTATGGATGTTGTAGTAAATTTACATGCTTTTTGGAGAGAATTGATACATTATCAAAATAACAATTTGTAATTAAATAATTGAGAAGTAGCCTAATTGTAATATTGTATAATTACATTAGAGAAGATTTTTGATTATTGTGTACACCCACCTGTTTTGGATCTGACAGTAAAATTTGCTTTCAAATGTTACAGATATCTACATCAAAATACGTCAACTTTTTTATTTTTAGAGGTTCTGATACATGGCAGGTTGCCAGAGTTGCAACGCAAATTGATTACAGAATATTATGATACAATATAAATCATGTAATATATATGGCACCAATATGTAAATCTCATGTCACCCACAGGGAATTATGGGTAGTGAGCCAGGCCCAGTACAGATTGTGACCGTGTGTAAGGATGACCACTCCTTTGCCTTGGACACAGAGGCTCTGGAAAAAGTTCTGCTGGCGCCACATGTCCGAGACAAGCATGTAGTGGTGCTCTCTGTGGCCGGAGCCTTCCGGAAGGGCAAGAGCTTTATTCTGGACTTCATGCTGCGCTACATGTACAGGAAGGTCTGTGTTTTTGAAATCGGGTGCCCATGTTCGGTTCAACGTTCAGAATTGAGTTTGTATTATATTAAAAAACCATCCCCTACTGTCACATGATGGTGTCATAGTGTTGACTGTTGCCCTGTCAGGCCAGTTAGTAAAGTATAGCTGTGTCTGTATTGTTCTAGGACAGAAGAGAGGATTGGCTGGGCCAGGACAACGAGCCCCTGACTGGGTTCAAATGGAGAGGCGGCTCAGAACCAGAGACCACCGGCATCCAACTGTGGAGCGAAGTATTCCTGGTGGAGAAGAGCAATGGGAAACAGGTACTGACTGAACCTAGCACTGTGGAGGGATTCTACAGTTTTTATATTATGTTGGTATTTGATTGATTGATTGGATCGACTCCTGCTCTATACAGGTGGCTGTGTTACTGATGGACACTCAGGGGGCTTTTGACAACCAGTCCACTGTAAAGGATTGTGCCACGATCTTCGCCCTGAGCACCATGACCAGCTCAATGCAGGTGCTCTTCTGTCCACTAGTGACATTTGATGTAATATTTGATGTAATATTTGATGTAATATTTGATGTAATATTTGATGTAATATTTGATGTAATATTTGATGTAATATTTATTTATTGTAATGTTTGATGTAATATTTGATGTAATATTTGATGTAATATTTGATGTAATATTTATTTATTGTAATGTTTGATGTAATGTTTGATGTAATATTTGATGTAATATTTGATGTAATATTTATTTATCGTAATGTTTGTTGTAATGTTTGATGTAATATTTGATGTAATATTTATTTATTGTAATGTTTGTTATAATGTTTGTTGTAATGTTTGTTGTAATGTTTGTTGTAATGTTTGTTGTAATGTTTATTGTAATATCCACAAGTGTTGTGACCTTGTTAACGTTTCCGTAATTCTTTCTCTTGCAGATCTACAACCTCTCGCAGAACATACAGGAAGATGATCTTCAGCAGCTTCAGGTTAGTCGTCCTCAGTGCTCTGTGTGTCTCTCATTGAAACATCCACACTTACACACTTTTCAAATCCAAAGGTCTAAAATCTATAAACACCATGTTGTGAAAGACCACACTGAGCTATTAAGATCCCTTGAAATATTGAAACAAAGCTCGTCTGTTATATATTTATCCAGCTGTTTACAGAATATGGTCGCCTCGCCATGGATGAAATCTTCCTGAAGCCCTTTCAGGTATGTGAATCAAGTCTTATATTATTGGCTAACTAATACTGCTAGGAATAGTTCCAATTCTATACACTGATCAGCCACAAAATTATGACAACCTGTCTAATATTGTGTAGTCCTCCTTTTGGCACAAACAGCAGCCTTCTACGCAACAAACAGTTATGCACAGTGTGTTCTGACACCTTTCTATCAGAACCATTTTTCAGCAATTTGGGCTGAGTAGCTTGTCTGTTGGATCGGACCACACAGACCAGTCTTCCCTCCCCACATGCATCAATGAGACTTGGCCGCCCATGACCCTGTCGTCGGTTCACTGCTTTTCTTACCTTGCACCACTTTTCATAGGTACTGACCACTGTTCAAATTCTTACACTTGTCCATTTTTGCTTGCTTCTTCATTTTGTCCTCAAAGTTGATGTGATAGAAGCAGGAAAACGGGCATGCATAAAGATTTGAACGACTTTGACAAGGGCCAAATTGTGTTGGCTAGACGTCTGGGTCAGAGCATCTCCAAAACTACAGTTATTTTGGCGTGTTCCCGGTCTGCAGTGGTCACTACCTATCAAAAGTGGTCCAAGGAAGGAAAAGCAGTGAACCGGCAACAGGGTCATGGGCAGCCAAGGCTCACTGATGCACGTTGGGAGCGAAGGCTGGCCTGTGTGGTCTGATCCAACAGATGAGTTACTGAAGCTCAAAGTACTGAAAATGTTAATGCTGGTTCTGATAGAAAGGTGTCAAAACACAAGTGCATCACATTTTCTTGCATATGGGGCTGGTGTTTTGGTGGCAAAAGGTGGACCTACACAATATTAGGCAGGTGGTCATAATGCTATGGCTGATCTGTGTGTATGTAATGATTTTCATTAATCTGTTTTGCAAATTGATTTTTTAATCTGTATTACAATTTCATGTCTTAATCACTACCAACTGAAACCATTGTCCTTTTTTGTACTGTACCTCTTGGTCTCTTCCTGTCCTGTTTCCCCTCCAGTCTCTTATGTTCCTAATCAGGGACTGGAGCTTTCCTTATGAATATAAATATGGGCCGGAAGGAGGCAAACATTTCCTGGAAAAACGACTTCAGGTACTATTTTCTTTTTAGGGTATAACATGTGCTGGTGTTGTTTTGCCGTCTAAGATAGTAACCATTTGGTGATAATGGCCCTCATTTATGAAAGTGCGTACGACCTAAAACAGGCGTACGACAGTCGTACGATGATTCCTATGCAAAGCAAGGGATTTATCAATTTAAGCGTGATAAAATCTCTCGTCTGGTCTGACGTCGTGTACGCAAGTTCTCCATTGTGACTAGCGGTGTTCATGGTATAACCACCTGGTTCAGTGAATTGTTGTACCAGCTATCATTGATTAATGTGTGCATCGCAACTACCCCATATTGCAAGTTACATTTCAGAATTACGAATTAATTGTATATACATCACATTTGCTATTAAGTGATTAATTTTTTCTTGTTCACTTTGATATATATGTAGGATTAGATTTGTATGTGATTGATGAAATGTTTATTCAGTCACCTATTTAAACAAGCGCTTTGGCAGTCCTGAAGTCGAAGCGATGTCAGATCTGGCTCTGTTAGAGGACCTTCAGGCACGCTCTCTACATTGGGATTGGGGTGTTTCGCCACCGGGACCTTTCAGCGGGAGATCGAGGACAGGTCTGGTATATCACAGCCAAGAATAGTTGAAGTATGCTAGCAGTTTTGGCGGCCATCAAGTCCCTTTCTGCTAGGTATATAAAATGTCCATATGATTATGCGCAGCAAACTGTGATTAAAAGACAATTTTATGAGATTGCTGGGTTTCCAAATGTGATTGGGGCGATTGATTGTACTGCGTCTCTAGCCATCGTCCATGAATGATTACGCATTTATCAATCGCAAATACTTTAATTCAATCAACGTTCAGGTCATATGTGATGCCAGAATGTTTGTTCTGAATATGGTGGCCGGGTGGGACGCGGGACTCCTATATTTTAAAACTGCGTCGTTGAAACAAGGCTACAGGAGGGCGCAGTGCATGGCTGGAGTCATCTCCTTGGTGAGTTACGCCCTCGTACAATTATTATAATAGTTCTGCATAGTTCTTTGGTGAAACGGTTGGATGTGATTCCTCTAGGTGACAAAGGTTATCCCCTGACTGAGTACCTTATAACACTGCTTGCAAATCTCCAAACAAGCAGGAGCACAGGTTCAACAGTGCGCACACACGCACACAAACCACAGTGGAGGGATGTGAAGGTTTGCAGGGCAGGTGGCTATGTCTTGGGTAAGCGGGGAGGGGGGGGACTGCTATAAGCCCCAGAGCAGCTGCAACATAATTATGGCATGCAGGGTTCTCCACGATATTGCGCTGGAGAACGGTGCCATTCAATGAATATCAAAACAGCCACCATTGGGGGCACTACGAAGGAGACAGGATCTTATTTTGCGCTTCTAATATAGTAAGTGCTATATTGGGTAAGAAAGCTACTTAAAACATACAACATGGAATGTTTGAAAATAATTAATTTATTGGAAATGCTCTTCTCGTTAATCGCTTTCAATGACTTTAGCAGTAACCTCAGTCAACATCGCATTTTCCTTTAACAATCGATGATTTTGTTACCTGATTTTAAGCTTCCAAATATAACCAAGCGGTTGACCTGCACCTGAGACCTGAACACCTCTATTTTTATCTCAGAGAAATTCATTTTCTTTGCCGGATTTCGCTTATCCATGTCGTAAATTCTAAGGGCAAGGCCTCTAATTCGTGCATATTTGTGGGCGTGATATTTAAATTACGATTGATTTCAAACGTCTGATTTATCAACAACCGTTCATTCGTATGATGGAATTGGAGTGATACAAATGTTTTGTAAATCACACGTGAGTCTCGTCGTAAGATGATTTCTGCGCTCAGATCTACACTGGTTTCTACGCACATTTGATAAATGATGGCCAATGTGACCAGTGTATGTGATAACATGTCATGGTTAGTTGTTAGGGCTGGTACGATATGCGTGTTGCGATGCAATATGCACTCCAGAGCCCGTTTGTCTGGCAACAGTATATAATGCCTGCAACACAAACTCGGATATTTAATTTCAAAATAATAGCGCTCATCATTCATTATTATAATAGCTAGAGGGTCCATGTTCATGTGTTGCTACAATTAGTCTATTTTGGGTAACAACAGACTAGTGAATGATTTTCAAATGTACTTGTGTTTTTTTACATGAGACACTGACAATATATTCAATCAATTTGTGTACAACTTATTTGTTAATGTTTTTAATAATCAGTTATGAAAACATGTTAAATGTGCTGTTCTTGTGATGCGCATATCGTACCAGCCCTATTAGTTGTTTGTTTGTGATAGTGACCAGTGTGTGATAACATTCAGGTGAAGGAGTCTCAACACAAGGAACTACAGTCAGTCAGGGAACACATTTATTCCTGCTTCACCTCCATCAGCTGTTACCTTCTACCACATCCTGGGCTAAAAGTGGCCACCAGTCCTGCTTTCAAAGGCCAGCTCAGCGGTATGATCATTTTCTTCATCTAATGGGTCAACTTAACGACAACCATCGTAGTCAGGAATTAACTTTGTCCGTTGTCACGCTGTATTAGATGTGTCTAAAGATTTTAAAGAGGAACTGCATAAACTCATCCCCAAACTGCTGAGCCCAGAGAATCTGGCTGAGAAGGAGATCAATGGAACTAAGGTGACCTGCAGGGGTCTGGTGGAGTTCTTCAAGGTGAGACTGTGTGATGAACTCTTTGACGTTCCTGGTGGTCAAGCTAGAGTAAGTATGAGTTATTTACCAGTGTGATGTTTGTCATTACAGGCATACATCAAAATCTATCAGGGTGAAGACCTGCCACACCCCAAGTCAATGCTGATGGTACAACTTAGCCCTACCACTTAAATAGTCAGCTGCATTCTAATATTCCACTATATATTGCTCTTGTTTTCAAAGTAACATGCAGTATGTTTCATTCTTTCTCTCCAGGCTACAGCCGAGGCCAACAACCTGGCGGCCGTTGCTGCCGCCAAAGACCAGTATTACAAGAACATGGAGAAGGTGGGTTTGGGTTGCTAATCACGTTTTTATCTGAAAGGAAAACAGGTGACATTGCTGTGTCGTTTTTCCTCCCTCTGCAGGTCTGCGGTGGAGACTTACCCTACGTGAACCCAGACTCCCTGGAAGAGAAACACCGCTTCTTCCTCCAGGACTCCCTCCATCTCTTCTCCTCCACTAAAAAGATGGGAGGAAAGGAGTTCTGTGACCACTACCAAGACCAGCTGGAGGCGGAGCTTGTTGAGATGTGGCAGTCTTTGATCAAGCACAATGAGGTAAGACCCAGTGCCATCGCTTGGCACCAGATCCATTTTCTTAACAGTAAAACATTTTTCCTCCATCTTGAATGAATTGTTAATGAGGTGAAACGAGTTGAAACTGATTGATTAATATGATTTTCTTTCTCTTTTGAAAGTCAAAGAATGTCTTCAGTGCGTTCCGGACACCTGCAGTGCTTTTTGTCCTTGTGTGCTTTTTGTACGTGCTGTCGGGTCTGTTGTTGTTTATCGGCCTTGCTACCATTGCGTTTGTTTTGGACTGTCTATTGGGCCTAGCCATGGTTGCCATGATCTCCTGGGCCTTTATCCGCTATTCTGGAAAATACCGGGGGCTGGGGGGCGCCATTGACCAGACTGCTGGATACATACTGGAGAATGTAAGAACATATTTTAGGGTGTGTGCGGGTGTGTGCGGGTGTGTGCGGGTGTGTGCGGGTGTGTGCGGGTGTATGCGGGTGTGTGCGTGAGAAATTAGACAAGAGCATTACAATTGGCAGAGTATACAGTAAGTAAATACAATTGATTCAACTTAGTTATTGTTTGTTCACAATTTGTAAGAATTAAGAACTGTTTCTCCTGCTAAAGGACACTTAATTTAAAGATTGAGAGTTCATAGCAGTTTAATATTGTCCTTTTCTTCATTCAGGCCACGTTGGTGTTAAATCAGTCCAGAACAGAGGTGGCTGAAAGGAAGAAATGCCACTAGATGTCCAGTCTACCCTCTGTATCTCAATGCAATACACACCAAACACAAGCATACAAACCCAGCGCCTAAAGCCTCGTCGAGCTACCTAATGGGACCAACGTACAGGGTGCACAACACCTCTCAAAATCAATTGCAGTAGGCATTCAAATTGATGGCGCAAACCTGTATTTTCAATTGCACAGTTTAACACTACAATCGAGGTGATGGCACTCAATCTACATAATGATGACTGCATAGTCTTACAGTGTTTCTGGGGAAAGGTGCATTATTACAGATATTTCCCTAGGTCTGTTTTTAACACAACTGACATGCACTTTCTTCTCATTCATATTGACAACAAGGTGATGTGAACGTAGAAACCCTAGGTCCAAGTAATATATTATGTTATTGGACACGCCTATTAGAATGCGTCATCTATGCGTCTTTTGGGCAAGTACCCTTCACTGCAGTGTGCAATTTGGGGTGTGCCTCAATGTGGGTGGAGTCAAACGTCTATGCAGTGTGCTGTACAAGGGTTCTTGTTTTGGGGCTGGGCTCAATGTGGTTGGAGTCAAATGTTTGACTCCTCCCATGTTTGACCACACCCACCATTTCTTTACAACCAGCACATGCGTGATAATGGATATGTGTTGAAATGGTTAAGGTTAGGATTAGGAGATGGGGGGGGGGGGAATATTATATAAAGTGGTACCAGCACATGTGTTGTAATGGTTAAGTTTAGGATTAAGAGATGGTAAGGGCACTGCGTAGACATTTGACTCCAGCCACATTGAGGCACACCCCAAATTGCACACTCCATTGAGGGGCTTCTCCTTTTGTGACCAATACTTAGTACGAGGCTTCTGGGCAAGTGGGCTTTAAGTCCTATAAGGCTTGAGTGGTTTATGCAATTTAACTGTGCTATGCTGTAATGGGGTGTACTATTTATACATGTAGCCAGAGTTTCTTGACTTTATCCTGGTCTCCTGTGGCCTAGAGCACACTTCATCCTGTTGCCAATGGTGAATTATGATCCTTCTATTCCTCCATTTATTCATGTTACAGATTTCTTATTGTGCATTTGCTTTATTCTATATTTCAGGTATGCTGGCTTTAAAATACAAGCCCAGCTTTTAAAGTGTTGATACATTCCATAGTTATCCCTTAACGTTTTAAACTGCCTAACCACTTGTATCTTTACCAAACTGTCTTACATTACTTCTGAAATTGAACAGTTGATGAAGTAATAATTGTTTAGTGGCCGTACTTGAGGAAGAAATGGCCCCAAAGATGTATAATATAAAATTGTGGTAATTGTGTGTACATACATTATGTAAACAGTTCTCTTATCTATATTAGGATAAATGATTTATTTGAAAACGTGATGGGTGACGTGAGGCTGTTGCTGAACAGTCAGCCAAAGAATAACCCAGAATAAATGGGTCTACAATGAAAGACTAAACTTCCTAAGTCTTCCTCAAACTTCCTCAGAATCCAGATAATTGCACATAGTTTTACAACTGCTTTAGTCTCAGACATTCTCTTGCACATGCCTTATCTATCTATGGAACATTATATTGTTGAGGAGGAAATTTATTTGAGTTTTTACCATGACACTTACTCTTTATATGTACTGTTACTCATTGAAAAATAAAAATATTACAGTAGCTGCATGATGTTCATTTTTTTAAATATATTTTATAGAAAACAATTTTCTTGATCTTTTACTTTTTTCTTGCTTAAGCCCAATAAATATGCAAAAGACCTGTTAGCTTGCTTGAGTTGTTAACCTGTTTAAGGTCTAACTATTTCACTTTGTCATGCTAACAATGTTCATTCATTGATTCTGTTCTCCTGGAGACAATCTGTCAAAATGTACAGCTCTGGAGGAAATTTTGTTTCTGGTTTAACTATTGATAGGTATGTGTTTTGGTAAAATTAAGATTTTTGTTTTAATCCATAAACTACCGACAACATTTTTCCCAAATTCTAAAAGTTCTTGTCATCAGAGCATTTATTTGCTGGTGGAAATAACAAAAAAGATGCAGTGTTGTCAGATCTTAAATAAGGCAAAGATAAGTTAATATTCATTTTTAAACAAAACTACTAATGTGTCAACTTAGTAAGAGCTCACAAATCATTATTTGGTGGAATAATAATTGTATATTAATAATTGGCTTCCATGTGTCTAATTGGCATGCTCTCCACCAATCTTTCACAATGATGTTGGATGACTTTAAGCCACTCCTGGTGTAAAAATTCAAGATTGGCTTTGTTTCATGATATGTGACCATCTTCTTCTTGATTACATTCCAGAGGTTTTCAAAGAGTTTGATTTATGAAAAAATCCAATGGTCTTTTATTTTTTTCCAGAGTTGTATATAGACAAAACATGTAATTAATGAAAGTAAAAATACCAATTATTGCTAAGAAATAATCATTAATAATGTTGTAAGACAAATTATTTTAATAGTCTGGTACTGATAATTACACAGAATCAATTACCCTGTACTGTTGTTGTGGCCCAAACACTGAAATTCAAATGTTAATTGGAATCAATACGTTTTTATGTATGGTGCGCAACGTGGGTGTGTCAACTGACTGTTGTAATGTACAGTAGACAGTAAAAGAATGTACCATCCATTCATACTCCAGTGGCAGAGCCCTTCCCTGTTTATTTTGTTTTCTTGTCCCTCCTACTTAACCCCTCCTTGCTGTCAGTCTGCTGCTCTCTGCTGCACAGCGCTGTTCCCACCAGTGCGTAGTGAATTTTGCTGTAGCGAAAATCATGTCCTTCTTTCCTTATATGGTGATCGGCGTCGCGGACCGCCTTGTTGAACAGAGGCGCGTGCACTGCTGCCGCCACCACCATTCGTTTCCATATTTGGAAGTGAGTCCAACAAACCTTGTGGAGGGGGTGTGGTAAGGCGAAAGAGAGACAGAAGCAAGTGACACCGTATACAGAGATATTAAAAATCCTACATCACTAAACATATTTTTTTGGTATCCAGAAAGCATAAGTGTCTGCATTTCTATATTTACGTACACGGTGTACATACCTAGTGTAATTTTCCCTAAAGGTTTTTTTCAGGTGTTTTGTCATTGCCCCTCTGCTCATAAATACTCGCATAATTTAAGTGATCATCTTATTTAAAATGACGTTGTTTTCTTATACGCCACTGTTTAAATTTAAATTACTCTCGTAATTTTGACAGACAGAATGGTTTAGGACTTCTATTCCCACAATGCTCTACGATAAATCTCATGATCACTTTTTACTCGCGCTCCCCACCCCATCGTCGAGCACGCGCAGTTAAGCGCGTCCACGTGGTGTATCAAGTGTGTGCGAGACATTACCGACACTGACTGCATCACAGCTCATTCAATTTCTAACCAGACGCCGACCAATTCAAAGACAGCCATGGTACGTTTACATTTAACAACTAGATATGTGCAATATAATTGAAAATAACTGTTTATTACAGTCGGGGTCCACCTTATGTGTTGATGCAATGTATTTTAGCTCATTAGGACCGAGTACATTTTTATTAAATCGACAGCATCAAATCGTCTGTCGGGTCAGCTGTGTGACGGCTGTGCTCAGGAACGTTTGCTAGTGGACAGTCGTGAATGTTAGCAAATTGTTGAAACATGTTTTGAATAATTAACGTCTCCCTTTCCCAAAAATACAGTTATTTTATTTGCTCGTCTCCTCTACTTGCCTAGCTTAGGACATGTTTGGATGGAAGGAAACGACCCAAAAACAACTGGCGCCATTTCCTTCCTCACCCGTTTTCACCGTCACGAAGGCCTAATGTCCAGTCTACACTGGATTCAGTTTGACTGGCAAGTAGCTAGCTAGCACTTAATTTATTTGGGATCCAGTAAAGTTGCCGAACTAATCCCAAGAACTACGCCTCCCCGTGAACATGGCAGCTACCTATGTATATCTGGCGTTGTATTTGCCGGTGCTAGCAGCTAAGTTAGCATAACGGAGTTGGATAACGGAGTGCATACTCCGTGCATTCACATACCGCAACAAGCTAGCATACTAGCTAACTAGCTCATTGGATTTCTGGCTACCTCCTTTGTCTTTCCATCTTTCGGTTCGACTAGACCCTGGATGTTTAGCTAACGTGTGCAGGTGCAATGCAAATGGGCTAACAGTGTTGGCTGGTTTTGTTCAGCGTGTAGGTTTGTAACATGTGAAAATCGTCCTGTAGTAGTGGTATTTTCTGAATGTCGTTTTGCCTTATATAGCTAACTGGTGCACATGTGCGACTGCTGCATTCATGGCCCCACCCTGGTTTTGGTGCAAAGAGCATTTTAGGAAAATGTCCGTTTGCAATAGTGCCTTGCCAGGTAGGGTATTAATACGTTAAGTGTCCATATTTGTGTTTAGGTAGGTATGATAAAATCCTGTGGACATTTTCAGGAGTGTCACCATTATTCCGAGAGCTATCACATTTAACAAGCGGGCCTTTCTGTCATGGATTAAACAAGTGCTTCGCAGGTCGTTCTTGTTTTCTTCGTATCATCTTTGACAAGTCGGGCGTCCGAATGCTTGTAAACCGCGTTACCTTGACATTAACGTGCCAGATTTTCACTGTGCGTGTCCGAAAGGACAATTCTGGTGTCTGTTGCGATGTTTCATCAAGTTCTACTAATTCACGGGGGTTGGGGGGCATTCATTTACAATTATTGATTAGTAATTGTATTATAATTGGTTTTGTGTTGGAAACGACTGATCTCTTAAATGTCATTCCGGCCGGGTGCAAGGACTTGCTGAAGGAACTGCCGACTCGGCCTTGAAATGGCCATTATATGAATCCGGATAAACGGATTGGACACAGTCAGGAAAAAATAATATAATATGCCGCGATTTGTTGTTGATTATAGCGGCGATTTTTGGTAGAGGATTATTTCATTATTGTCATTATACATTTAGAGTCTCGACATTTACTTAAATGACAAAGCTGAATTAGCCATAACACTTAAAAAGCGACAACCGCATTCTTGATGTTACAAACATTCATAATTCTGACTCCTCCACGTCTTTGTCACCCAACTGAGAACGCCAATTGACTGTCTGGACATGTACAAAAGTTATGCAAATTAGACCTTACTGTTTTGTTGACGACCCCATTCTCAGGAAAGGCTATCCAAACATAATTATACTTTATATTTTTCCGTCATAGTACCAGGTCAGTGTTTTTCCTCAAAGCATAAAATACTGTAAGATGGTTATTCAGTTTAACTGTTATTTACCCAGGCAAGTTGACTAACGTTATTTGCAGCAAATACCTGGGTGTAATGTGGGAAATTAGGTTAAACTGTCTTGGTTACAGACAGAACCTGAGTCCTTTCACCTCAAGGGGATTGAACGGGGGCCTTTCGGACACCAGTGAATGCCCTAACCACTGGGCTACCTTTAAAATGTAGTTTTGGCCATATGTCCCAGCACTGTGGGAATGTAGCACGAGAATGTAGAACTACCTTTAAGCTTATGGTGAAATGGTTGACTTTATACTCTGCTGTTACTTGAACCTTGACTTCTGGTGGCATTCTGTTATTTTATGGCAAGAAGAAAGGGGCCTCTGTTGTACGGAGGGATGTTTTGTGTATGAAGGGACTGAAAGGATATAATCTTCTGTGTCTGGCTCCTGGGTATTGGTCTTTTCACGCAGACTTCCCTAGTCCGCTCTGGAGACTGGCGCAGTGTAAAGAAACCTGTATTGTCTGAAGGGCTCTGAGAATAGTAACAGGAGTGTTCATTGTTTTGGGAGATGGGCAGAATTTAGTGGAACTGCATAGGAGTTGGCTGCGGTTTCTAAACCCTCTGGCCTCGTCACCCTCCATAAGGATGCCTTGTCTTTTCTGGAGTAAATAACACCCTGGCATGAAATGTATGGATGTGTTCCTCAGCAGCACTTTTTTTTAAACTTGAAATTTACATTTTGAGTCTCTCCAGCGATATGGCTATATCCTGATCCCAGTCTGATCTTACCAAGGCACATTCCATAAGCATACCCACACCCTCCACCCAACTTCCAAAGGGTCACTGCAGTGGCTGTTGTCTGGATGGAAGCAAGCGGCTTAGGCCATGAGTGCATTTTTTTTTATGGAAGCCTCCTCTGCTTTATAGATTTGACATCAAAGGAATATTGTGTACAAGAATGGCCTTTTTGACACTTGATAAGAACTTCTGCCTTTTTCCTGCATCGCATGATGTTATTCCTGCTGTTTAACACGCTATAATATAAATCAGACGACCTGTGACGGTTCTAGGAGTGTGACTCAGGGTTCTGCCCGTTCTAAGTTCCTCCAGGGTATTCATTGTCATAGTGCCATGCATTCTATCATTTAATTCCTGTCCTTACCTTTACTTCAGTGAATGATTTACAACTGTTGTTGCATGACATTTTGTGTTATACAGTTGGATAGTTTCAGGAAACATCTGCTACACCATGTAGCTGTTTGTCTTATCAGGGAAAATACGTTTACAGAAACTCACCTGTTCCTGGCTCTTATCAAACAGTGGCAATCTACCAATATTGCTTGGGCATGTTAAAAATTATTTAAATGGTCACAATAGATACATTTGTGCCTCTTTACAGGTATCCAATCAACACCATCAGAAAGGAGAGTGTATGATGTCTCACTCCAGGTTCTGGCCAAGTTTGAAAAAGGATTTCAAAAGCCAGCTGCTTTTTATTTTTAAATGTGTCTGCTCCTGTGTCGTGCATGTTCTACTGTACATCATTCAGTTCTGAGTGTTGCCATTGATGGTGATGGGTTCCCTCATCAAGTGGGTTGAACTTATTGATACTAAGTCTGAACTCCCACCAATATATTAGTCATCATGCAGAAACCCTTTTGCACTATTTAATAAGTATGTGACAGGATTTGTGACATTTTGACTCAATTATAGCTACAGCAACTTTAATGTAAGGCTTCTAAAGGCCAGCTTTGCAAACGGTATGTCAAGACTTTGGGTGGTTATCTATGTTTTTTTATTACGCTGAGTGACAGTTAATTGCTGTGTCACACTGAATGTTTTAAAACAAGCGCTAAACATTTACAAGCCACTGAATGTGTCTTGCTTGGAAAGATTCTCAATGGCATATTTCTGTCTTCCTCGCTCTGCTTTCTCCTCTAATGCTTTTTGAAGAAGTGAAGAGTGAAATTAACTATCACATTAATGTATATGATGATCATAGTGATGTCACTGGCCTCTTTCACAGGCTTCCGGGGTGACTGTAACTGATGAAGTTATCACGGTCTTCAATGAGATGAAGGTGCGCAAGTTGCAGGCCAACGAGGATGAGAAGAAGAAAAGGAAGAAGGCGGTGCTGTTTTGCCTGAGTGAGGACAAGAAACACATCATCCTAGAGGAGGGCAAGGAGATCCTGACAGGGGATGTGGGCGTCACATGTCAGGACCCCTACCTGCACTTTGTCAAGATGCTGCCTGCAGACGACTGCCGCTACGCTCTCTACGACGCTACTTATGAGACCAAGGAGACTAAGAAAGAGGACCTGGTCTTCATCTTCTGGTAAGGGCACCGCTGGGACTGAAGTTAAACCTGCCAGATCAGCGGTTGCGGATGAACACAGTCATGAAATTAACTGTCAATGTTTTTTAATGTATAAAAAATGAAATGACCGGAGTCTCAGTATTGGTTATAATCTTGTTTCGCTAACCCTGGACAAGAGTTTAACCCTGTATTTTTCCTCCAAGGGCACCAGATGGTGCTCCACTCAAGAGCAAGATGATTTACGCCAGTTCAAAGGACGCAATCAAGAAGAAGTTCACAGGTGAGAGCTGGCTGTGGGTGGAAGATACCTGCATCTGTTCTGTTACGTCACAAGAGACTTGGGTTACAGACTCTTGTCCCCCAAACATCTGTGATAACTTTCCATCTTAATTTCAGGTATCAAGCACGAGTGGCAAGTGAACGGTTTGGAAGACATCAAGGATCGACACACGCTTGCCGACAAGCTGGGAGGTTCATCAGTAATCACCCTGGAAGGGAGCCCACTATAGATCTAACCCCGGGCTTCAACTGAAGCAGACACACGAGGGGATTGGCTGTTCATTCCAATATGGTTGGGAGGAGGGGTATAGCAGCACCAGGGTCATTTGTGGGACTGTTTGGGGTGGGGTTATTGTGGGGTGTGTTGGGGTGCAAGTGACAGTTTTCAAATTCCACAAATGCAGACTGTCATTCCAGTTCACATGACACAAAGAACATGAACAAAAGATAAAAATAAAAAAAAGGAATTTAAAACGACAAAATTGATGAAGGACGATGAGTTTAAAGATTAAATACACAATGTAAATGTTTGAAGACAGGGTTTTGTTCTTTCGGGGTTCCATTAGAAGGACGATCGCAGAGATAGGGACTGGCCAACAAGTGTTCTAATTCCAGCTATTGAATCCTGCAGGATACTGTTCTTAATTATACATCAACTTTTTTTGCCAAACTTCTAGTTAAGTTTTCTAAGTAAGTGTGTGTAGTTAAGGCCAGTTGTAGTACAAAACAACTTATTCTTGACTGATTGCACAAAATGCGTCAACTTCCTCCAGGGAATACGATTGCATTCTTTTGTTTAGGTTTATTTTTTACCTGCAAATTCCAAAACGTTTGAAGTGATTCCAGTTATTTTTATTTCCAGTTGTGAGTAAAAAAGAACATGGCGTTAATGTAGTAATTGAATGCATTCCTTATACTTGTAAAACAGGATCCGGTGGGTTAGAAGTCTGAATTGGGTTGTGTGAAGATCTGATGAAGAGCGACGCATTTGAACAGCCTGTGTTCAGCGCTTAGACTGGTATTGAATGGTGGATGTTTTGTATCGTCTCCTTATCTCTAATAAAAAAGGCACTAAACGACCAACCTTTCTACTGCTGTTTTTTCACCTTTAAGCACCTTGTGTGATTGGTTAAGGAAGATCTTATGTCCTTTTAAGGATATGATGGTCTGGGTTCTTATATGCTAAGCTATTGTGAAGTGCCTGGCTAATACATCTGCAGAAACTGGTGTCATTTTAGTTCAGTTCTTTTGTAAACCCTTGAATACATTCAGTTGATTCAACTTGTATTTCAAGTCTGAGCAAAATGGTGGCAGCATGTGCCTTTAGTACATTATCCAAACCCTTTGCTGACTTGAAGGTAATGGAACTTTTACAATGAGTCTGAAATGTACACACTGGCCACTTCATTAGGTACACAACCGCCAACCATGTGGCAGCAAGTTGCTGCATGTAGCCATGATTAAGATGATCTCCTGAAATTTAAACCAAGCATCAGATTGGGGAAGAAAGGTGACTGAACACGGTGTGGTTGTCGGTGCCAGATGGGCTGGTTTGAGCATTTTCCCACAACCATGTCTAAGGTTAACAGAAGGGTCCTAAAAAGAATATCCAGTGAGTGGCAGTTCTGTGTGCAAAAATGCCTTGTTGATGGCGGAGGTCAGCTGATAAAGGCAACACTAACCTCTCATTACAACCAAGGTATGCAACCAAGGTATTAAAGGTAATGTCAAACCTCAAAGCAGACTGGCTCCAGCAGCAGATGACATCTGGTGCCACTCCTGTCAGCTAAGAACAGTAAAAAAAAAAACGTTGCCTGATCTGATGTGTCTCTATTTCTGCTGCGATATTCGGATGGTAGGGTCATAATTTGGTTGTTAACAGCACGAAAGCATGGATCCAACTAGCTTTGAATCAACAGTTCAGGCTGGTGGTTGTGTTATGGTGTGGGGGATATTTTCTTTGCATGCTTTGGGCCCCATAGTAGGGTGAGATGGGGTAACTGGCTGCCCTAAAAACTAATTAACAAATGTCTAATTGCTAATACAATAAAGCAAAGTTTGGAGAAATTATGTGGATCATAAACAAGCATAGGCAAATGAACTTCAGTAGGTGTATCTACAATGTTTTCTAGATATGGAAACATTTGATCAGTTTACCTCATTTTGTGGGAATAGCTTAAAAATGTATTACACAAATGACAGTTTTAGCTAGATCTGTCCCAGCCAGGGAAAGTGTTGGGGGTAGATTTGGTGACATGTTGTGGGGATTATTTTAAATAATGAACCCATCTTACCCTACCAATTGAGCATTGTTTAAATGCCACAGCCTACCTGAGTATTGTTGCTGACCAGGTCAATCCCTTTATGACTACAGTGTACCCATCTTCTAATGCTACTTCCTACAGCATAACGCATCATGTCACAAAGCTCACACCATCTCAAACTGGTTTCTTTATCATGACAATGCTTTTACTGTACACACATGGCCTCCACAGTCTCCAGATCTCAATCCAATCAAGCACCTTTGGGATGTGATGGAATGGGAGATTTGCATCATGTGCAGCTGACAAATCTGCAGTGTCTGCATGAAGCAATAATGTCAGTATGGACCAAAATGTCTGAAGACTGTTTCCGGGAACTTGTTGAATCTATGCCACAAAGAAATAAGGCAGTTCTGAAGGCAAAGGGGGGTCCAACCCTAATGAAGTGGCCGGTGAGTGTACATTCTTGATTTATTGAAGGTATTGTTATACATAAATGGTTTTAACATTATACATAGTCCCCCATTTTAAAGACAGAATTGCTAAATCTGGACAGTGCTGTTTTGTATTTGGTCGCATAAACAGTATCCTTGGCTTGCAAAAACTGCCTAATGTTTGTGACCTAGTCACTCCTGCTCAGGGTCGTATTATGGAACGGGCAAATGGGGTATCGGCCCAGGGGCCTCTGACCATTAGGGGCCTCTGACTATCAGGGGCCTCTGACCATTAGGGGTATCTGACCATCAGGGGGCTCTGACCATCAGGGGCCTCTGACCATTAGGGGCCTTGGGCTAAAAGGCACCCTGAGGTCCTTAATAGTCCGAGGCCAATGAGATAATCTACTGTGAATTCAAAATACTTGAATGTGTACCCTTTAAGCATCAAGTGCCCTATGACCGCACTTTCTACACCTCAAACCATGCCAGGGCCCTTCTGCAAGTCATTTTAGGGCCCTTCTGCAAGTCATGCCAGGGCCCTTCTGCAAGTCATGCCAGGGTACCTCAGCTACACCTCAACCCATACCAGACCCAGCCCCCCGAATCCACATCAACTCTTATCAGCACAGATTCACAAACCATACTAATGCCCCTCTACAGACTAAACCCGGGTCCCTCCAAAGTGATAACATAGTGTTCGGGTTGGGCCCCCCAAAGACACTCGTGCACAGGGGCCTTGTAGCATGTAGATCCGGTCTTGCTCCTGCTGTGATGCCCTCCCTATGTTTGTTTTTAAGGTCTTGTCAAATCGAATTTTGGGCAAATTACATTTATTTTAATTTGAAGAATGAAAAGTTAAGCTTTTTGGCTCTGAAATACTTTAGCTGCTGTGGCAATATGTTTGAGGTCATTGTATGAAGCGCTGTCCAAAGCGTTATGAGATAATTGTCTGTCTGAGCTAACCTCGTCCCCAGGCATGCGCACATCGCATATGTCTGGAACAATTTCCTCTCGACTTTGGCCTTGAGGCATAGACTTGTCATTTTTTTAATTTACTGAATAATATCACTCTGAGCGTGTAACCAACAACTTATGAAGGAATTTTAGGGACTTTATTAAATAAATATATACACAATGAAATAAATATATAAAAAGGAAAGATATAATTCAAATAATTAATAAAATAATTAATAAAAAACATGTAAATATTTAATTATGTAATTTCACATTTATTTAATTATTTCACAATGTATTTATTTAATGTTTGCAGTCATTGTGAATTCTGTTATTATTAAGTCTGTCACTTTCACCCATCAAAGTTGGAAGGGCGGGCTCTAACCTCTGATTAGTCTGACCACTGGAATGAACAGCCTCCGAGCACCAAGGATTTTTTTTATTTATTTAACCTTAAGGATCTGTCTATTAGGGTTGGGCGATACTGCAAAATTTGAGTTTGATCCGATACCAATTAATACAGGGCCAGTATCGTCAATATTGATACTGATACTTTTTTGCTATTAATAGCGGCTTATGTACTTTCACGTATGGGGGAGTAAGGTATCATGATTGATGATGTATTTATCATTTGAAATATTTTGATCTTCAAGAATTATTTACTTATTATGTTAGACTTTTTAACCAAGTTTTTGTCTTCTTTAACCAAGTTTTTGTCTTCTTTTCAGACATCTTAGAAAGTCAAATTATCTTAGTCCGCTGGAAGATAACTTTGCTTACTTTAAAGAGTGCGCGACCCGTATTCGTTGTTTGAGTGCACGGCCCAGTCACAAGCAACAGCAGTGTTGTTTTTTCCACGCTACTTCCCGACGTCATCCAAGTACATCTTTTGCTTTGTTTTGATTGAGAGACCCCTAGCAGGCCAAAAAATACATATTGTATATTTAAGATATATTTGTGACAACGTTACGTTGATTGCACAGTGTGACAGTTCAATTCTTTGATGAAATGTGTAGAAGAGAAACTGAAAGTGGTATTGATGCTATTGACGCTAGTATCGATCTTCAAACACGAGACGTAATCGGATCGATCCACCCAGCCCTACTGACTACATATTCGTATCACTGTTCGACTTGCACGTTGGGACTACAGCGTGGGCTACTTTGTCACGTCAAAGTTTTTTATGTTTTCAAATAGAATTTAATTGATTTCTTGTCTAACTGTTGCAGCACAAATATATCTAAAGATATTACATGTTGATTTGAATGTGTTTATGCAGTGCATTATACATTAAGTGTGAGTGGTGGAATTTCTACCTGCCACCTGTGAGACTTGTAAAAGTCCATTAATTTCAATAGGAAGCAATGCGCATCGCTGCTGCAAATCTACCGGATCCGGCAAAATGTGGATGCGGTGTGTGTTTCGCAAGGGTTGGAATAACCCAACTTGGGTGGTGCTTTGCCGTACGGCACCAGAAACCAAAGTTGATGTACCACCGAGGAAGAGCTAATATGTCACTTTCACCTATATGTTTATCGATTGCAAGAAAAGCTTTGACAGCTTAGTAGATAGATTTTGTCAAAAACTATTGTCAACGAATACTAAACTGAAACGGCTCCTGCCAGTCAACTTGCTGGAGAAGGACAGTGGTATGCAACGCTGCCCTCCATCTTCAAGATGCGGAAGATCGATTACGATGTTGATTGCGGTTTACATGTGTGTCTTCGTGACGGTGCTGTACGGTGATTTTTTGCCGTGCCTGGTGTGATTCCAGCATTGGTGTGATTCCAGCATTGGTGTGATTCCAGCATTGGTGTGATTCCAGCATGACTCAGATGCCGTAGCCTAGATTATTCAATGCAGCGCGTGAAGCATGCACCTACATACCGGTAAACAGTTTCGAAGTGCTATATTAGAACAATTCTTATCGTTGACCAGCAAAGCAATTGCGTGACTTTTATGTCTATTTCAAGACTAAAGTTAAATATGTGGTAGTAAGTAACAAAACTGGCATTCTATATATTTAGAAGTAGCCTACGCACTTTATCATCACTAATGTAGTACGTACCTGTAGTGCGTACTAGGCGAATTGAGATAAATCCTTCCTGTGCGCCACAGAATGAAGTCGATGCACCAATTACATTTTTTTCTTCTGTAAAGCCCGCCCTTTCATCCTTGATGGGTAGAAGTGACAGATTCAATAATGAGAGATTTCACAATGACTGCAAACGTGAAATAAATAAATCGTGAAATATGAAATTGTGAAATTAATCATTAAATATATAAATAATTAAATACGTGTAAAAACGCACCATTAAATACAAAGTGCTGTTTAATTAATTAATTTATTTATCATTTAAAACATATATTTCCCTTTTATATTTATATTTCATGGTGTAGTCTATATATTTAGTTAATAAAGTTAAAACATTTGTCCTTCCTTCTCTCTGACACGCGTAGCTTACTCTATTTTTTCCGTTTATATTACCAGGACTTTGCAGGATCTTTAAGGAAATTTAACCAAGCCATCCTGTTTATTTATGTATCTAGTGGCTAGCCCATTGCAGCGCAGCCTCCTTAGTTGTGCTTGTGGAGTCTTCTGTTGATGGTAGTGGTTGAAACAGCCATACATAGCTACATCATGGAGAGTGTTTGTTATTATTATTTTTGTAATGATGGTGTGCATCCTTGGACAACGTCTTTCTTCATGATTTTGCTGCTGATGATGAAGGTGTACCTTTCAGTTGCAAAGCCTAAACTTTGACAGCTATTTCTAGTAAGTCGTGTGATAGAATAAACACGACTAATAACTAGTAAAACCCAGTATATTTCGTCAAAGAAAGAACAAAAAAATGTACTGTCCTTAGGGTTGCGTAGCAACAGATGACATGTAACACATTAATACTGACCACAAGATGTCGCTCTGACGCCACGTCTGTTCAAATGGATTCCATTTTACAGGAGCAACCCCCGTTCTTTGTACAGGCTACCTGTTAGTTTCCATAACACAAGAACTGTGACACTCCATCATGATAGAAATCTCTTTATTAAAATAAAATAATTTTCAACAAATACAATTTTTACCAATATTTTGATCCCTTCCCAACCGACTTGAAAGAAATGCTCTATGTGTTGATTGCTTTTAGAGTAACCCCGATAGACATTCTGGATTTGGCTGAAGAAGTACACCCCAGGGTTCTCAAACTCTATGGTTTTTCCTATTATTTAAGATGGGGACAGGGAAGGAGAGTTCCTTACTAATGTGTGACCTACATTCATCCATCAAGTGTAAAAACCTGCGGACATCAGTCCTGCAGGAAAAGGTGATGATGCTGGTAATCCGCTGACGTTTCATGACATGTGGTTCTATTGAGGCTATGTACCATGTCTTTTTGGATAGCTATGTCACTGGCCCCTCATCTCGTTGAAAATTCAACTCCACACCCTTGCATTTGATCCTACATGATAAATGAACACGATGCTGGAGTATTATTTAGTGAAAAATGCTTCCCTGAAAATGTGAGAACACGGTAACTATACTATTTGACAAAAATGCATATGTATTCAACCGTAGAGACTGGGGTTCAAACCCTGTCCTAAACCTCCCCACTTTCTCTGCCCTCCTAGTATCTCTTCCTATAATTTCCAATCTGCCTAATAAAGCAAAAAAAATAATAATTTTGAGTTAGGACTGAAATCATGTTTTGTAGTATCTGTCTTATCTTGGAACAAAGTTAAACAGTACACGGACTTGGATGGGTAGTGGAAAAACTTTAAAGATGTTCTTCTCGCGTAGTTACTGCATTCTGCCTTTGCATGGCAGAATGGAAGAAAACGCGATCAAATGAGGCTAGTATTTTCTCCATTGGTTAGAACTACTCGGCCCTCAATAAAGAAAACTGACTGCTACCACAGTTACAAAACAGCAAGGCTGTAGTCTAGATCTCTAGAAATTACTTTATTTATTATTTTTTCCTCTAACAAAAGTGGTTCTTTTTAAAACAGTGAAAATCTCCACTAGTGTTGTGAAGCTCACCAGAAAGGAAAAATGCATTAAATCTGCCGAGATACGGTCATTGGCTGACATGTCAGAAAAGGCAGACTACCTGACAAAGGAGAGTCTGACAGGACAGAAAAACAAACGACCAAGTGTGATCCAAAGGGACATTCCTGTGCAGACACAGTGGTTGGTACCTCAAAGGATAACTTGTTATGGTCCGTGACATTTTCGCAGTCTCTATATCTTTATGTTGTAGATGTTCAATTTTAATTGGCAATGAATCCCACTTCATTGTTGCCGTTGTAGAATAGAGTTGGCAAATAATAGTTTCTCCATATCACCTTTCAGAGAATTAGTTTTAAATTACTTTTCAGTGTGTAGGTTTGCAGAAATGTTGTGAACTTCCAACTTTCATTTAAAGGTTTTCCTGAAAATGTTGGTTTCAGGAAAATGGGGGAATATATTAAACATTTGTGGAATTTTCCAGCCCTTGTTATGGGCTTTATAGCACCCATGTTGTCTTAGTCCTGGCTGCAGTCCACTCTGTTCCCATGCACCCAGTAACAGATCTGGGCAAACTTCAGCGGGGTAAATCTCACAGCAACATTGTAGTCACGGTTCTCACCATCAATCTCCAGCCATTGGTGTCCAGAGAAGATTCCGATGACTTTTCTCTCCCAGCGTTCCAGAGCCGTGTCCCATACGCGACCGTAAACCCCCGAGCCGCTGGCCCCTGGCCGGGCATCACAGTGTTGGTAGATCAGATCGTTAGACTCATCCTCCACGGGACAGAAGCGGTATACCAGTTCCCCGGGCCTGTCACTGTCAAACCCAGAGAAGTGGATGCGTTTCCCTGCCAGGTCGTCAGCGGATGGAGCCACAGACAGTCGCATGAAAGGCCGGCGATGGGGCCAGCGAAGCTCCAAGAGGGCGTAGTCAAAGTCCATGCTGACGTCCTTGGGGCCCTGGATCCAGCCTTTGGGGACACGAGTGCGTTTGACCCGAACCCAGCGCACCAGGGGCTTCTTGGTTAAGACCTGGTCGGGCTTGGTACCATTGATGAATGGAGGAGTCAGGAAGCCCACCCTCAGTTTACGAGCTCCCTTGACATAATCTTTCCCATCATGCACGCAGTGGGCGGCGGTCAGGACGTGGCGTTGTGAAACCAGGACCCCAGTGCAGCCAGTGGAGATTCTCACAGCTGTGGAGAATGGGTAGTCCAGCAGAAAGTGGTCACCGCGGATGTTAAAGCGCCCATCTGCGCCGTAAATCTGTCGCTTCTGACGCCTGCGTCGGCTGGTAATTCTACGTGCAGACATTGGTGTACGCTGAAAGGCAGGACTGACGGTGCCCTCGTAATCGTCCTCGCCCTCCACATCCACCGTGGTGAGGGTACGTGAGCCGTCCGAGTAAAGCGTCTCGAAAGCCAGCTGCTCAGTCAGCTGCTCTCGTCTGCTCTCTTGCTCCCCCTTGTGGTAGCAGCTGGCGTTGCAGTGAGTGGTGAAGTCCAGTTGAGTTTGGGCACTGAAGCGAGAGCGGGACAGGGGCAGGGGTGCGTGAGGCACCAGCGAGGGGAGGTGGACGGGGTGTTGATGATGGGGGGCTTGGGATGCCAGAGAGAGGGGGAGGAGGAGAGAGAGCAGCAGGAATGAGGTGGAGGGATGTTCCAGGCCAGAGTTTGAATGTGGAGACATTGTTGTTGAGCGAAACACTGAAACGAAATACAGATACAATATTTAATGTGCGTCCAATAACAAAATGCAGACGACAATAAGAATGGGAATACTTTTACCCATATGTGTGTAGAAAACTGACTTGTCTCCCAGATTTTGGAAAATTATTCACAAACACTCATAATCCCCCATAACACCTTTGAATGCCCTCAGACGTGGATTACCAGTCCCCTCACTTAGAGCCAATACACCAGCTGACCCTCATGTTGCAATGTGCCTCTGAATTTGTATTTATTTTTTGGCAGTAACAATGCAGCTCTTGTTTCTGTTCGTACTGTGGGCTATTCAGAAAATGTGAATTTAAACCACTCTACAATGGACTGTCTAGCATTAAAATGTCAGTTCTGGCACAAGGATAACTTTTTTCAAACATAATATATATTTTTTAAATTACGTGTGTATAAAAAACATGTGGTTATGTATAGACATGGAGCATGTGTTAAAGCACACATCAGATGTAGAGAACATGACATTTGACATTTTAGTAGTTTAGCAGACGGTTCAAATCCAGAGTGGACGATGCAAAGCTGTTGTTATGCATATATCATAAACAATAGCTTTGAGCCTCAGCTCTGTCTATGTTTCTGTAAGCCTGTGGATGGGAGTACAGATAAGCTGGGGAAATGCAAAAAGAAAAGGGCATCTCATTCATTATTTATAATAAGGCCCCGTGGCATAGTGGTGTCTGCATCAAACATTAACTACCTTTATAAGAGAGCTAGTCTCACTCAGAGGCACCAGGGGAAATGCAAAAGTCAGAAAATAATGGACCCTTGGGCACCAGGATTGTAGGAGACGGCAGGTGTCAAAAAGTGAAACGAGACAAGTTGAGACACGGACATCCAGACTGGTTTCTCCACACAAAGCGTGGCAGAGGGTGAGTGGGCAATTGCAGCCGCACAACTATATTGCATATCACGACTGTATTGTATATCACAACTGTATTGTATATCAGAACAGTATTGTGTATCACAACCTTATTGTGTATCACAGCAGACAAAAGAAGATAAAGTTAGTTGAAAGTGCATGTGTGTTTACTATATGTGGCCTAAGGGACTTCATTTTGTGAGTTTGTGATCAACATAGATATGCAGTCAAGAACTATTATACCTACTAGCAATCACCACACCCTGGTGTCTACATGAAACATCTATATTTAGTTATCATTAATTTGCACAAACATCATTACAAGCACATTGTCAGACATGACTTAACAGGAGTGTTCGTATCTAAATCTTTTTTAAGGGTGTCTGTAGAAGCAAGGCTATTAAAGTCTGGAGAGACTAAACCATTTATGGTGTTCCTAGGGCAAGAGAAAAAGATTTAATTGGGGAAAAAAGACTGTGGAGGGAAATCACACATCTCCACAAATAAGCAAGCAAAACAGAACACCTCATCACAAATATCATCCTCATTCCATTCTACAATCATCTACAGAGGCTTAAGTTTAGTTGGGTTGACCCTTCAAGTCCCAAATGTTACAAACAGTGAACGGGTGGACACACTAGGCAACCCTAGGGACACTCTAGCCAGGTCAAACACAATGTTGAGGCCTCTGGTATCTTCGGTAAGACATTGAAACTCCTCTAACTTTGTCAACATGTTGCTGCAGAGTAATGCCAAATGCCTTTCAATTCCAGTCTCATTTAATGTAGCATGGACAAAAGACTATTCCCCATCTCACGTAGATCCCACCTCTGCCTCGTAAAACGAAGGTTTATAGCCCACCCCCTGAGAGATTCAGAGAGACCATCAAGCACGAATATACATACAGTACTCTATAGAAAAAGCCACTAAGGCACATACACATTGTACTAATAGACCTCTGTACACCTGATACCTGTCCGCATTCTTGTTCTCATCTTTGACCCCTAAGTGAAGGCTGTGGAATTCTGAGAACAACCTGTTTCCCAGGGCCCACGCTTTTTCCTCAATCCCCTTTGACTGACTCTTTTGTCCTTCATCAACACCCAGAGTGAATGTAGAACAGTCCCCTCCTTGGGTAATGTCCACTCCCTGGGATGTGTAGACCGCAAAGACAACAGATGCTGTTTACCTTGCCCTGTTAACCCTGAGATGCACCGACTCAGGGAACTAGTGTGAGCCTGCTCAGTCCATCTACTGA
Organism: Umbra pygmaea; assembly: GCA_016801145.1. Taxonomy (NCBI): domain Eukaryota; kingdom Metazoa; phylum Chordata; class Actinopteri; order Esociformes; family Umbridae; genus Umbra; species Umbra pygmaea. The sequence goes on from JACXGM010000032.1 coordinate 119,640, forward strand.
TAAAGGTGGTGCGGTTGGAAGAGGTGTTATATAAAACATTGCTTATGCAAAATAATAATGTGGCAAAATAGTTTTACCCTTATTACCTTTTATTACTATCTAATGGAGCAACTTTGTAACATATTTCCCAGAAAACAAGAGATGGTAGCTTTTTGGTAACAAACAATTATTACTATATTTAAAAATAACGATTAATACATTATTAGGCTACTTACAATAACAATCTCATATATTACTGTACCTTTTATTTTAACTGAGTTCAATTCAGGATTTCTCCCCCTTCAAAACTACCGGGCATCTCAATAATCCAGACTTCCCCCATGTCTTCAATATGACAGGTATCTCTCTTCCCAGTCCATCCGAAATGTAGTCACCACTTAGAAAACGTTTCCAATTCGAATCAGTCCAAGAGAAGTTTGTCGACTGAAGTAAAAGTTTAGGCACGTATTCATTTACTCAGTGTGACAGTAGCTCCGCTTGAGTCGTTTCAACCGCTGTTCTGCGCTTACAAATAACTAAAAATGTTTAGTGAAATGAAATTTAGAGGCGGTTCCCCACATGGTCCTAGCGCCTCTGGGTTCATACCACCGCACTATTTCTCATCTGGAGTTTCTCACTGCGTTCAGCACGTTTTTCCGTTCTGGAACGTTCCTTCAGACATGCTTCAGAACAAACTTTCCGACTTGAAAAGTTAGCAAACCAGGGTGCTCTCTAGTCACTGAATATATGTCTGCAACGTCAGAGATCAAGAATGTTTTGGAACTGAAAGATTCCATGATTTTACAACAGTGAGAGGAATTGGGGCTGTATCAGAGACTGTAAAAAATATGGACAGCCTGACTGTGACGTCACCCATTGGTTTGTGAAAAGCGTTTTTGAAGCTCATTGTGGGCGGAGACGGTCGTCGCCATCTTGGTAGCGCGTCACTCGACGTCAACCTCGGATAACCAAAAATGGTCAAAGAGGCGGTGCGTGGGTGGAGCTGAGGTGCTTGGTTGCTGATGTC
>JACXGM010000033.1:0-33380 GCA_016801145.1 Umbra pygmaea
CTACTTTTATGTACTCTGACACACTAGTACCCACATTAATACTTTCACTTCAGGATAAAACTCACATGTGTTTTCTTCATTTTGATACCAAGAGTATGTTTATAGCCCTTGTAGTTTTGGAGATATACTCCATTAGATTTGGGCATGTTTTATTTCTTTCAAAACCAGAAAAAACGCTTGGGGATGAACAGGTTAAACTATACTATACAAACTAAAACAAGATGCCAGTGAGTGATGGAATGTTATCTACACATTTATGATTCAACATTTTCATTAATACAGTTTGCATTCCTGAAGTTGTTCAATAACAGTCTAATAGAATTTATTTTCAATAACTATACAATTACATTGGTTTAAAGGTATTGCTACGAATTTCATCACTGTTATTGTCAAAATAGTCTCTGTCCAAAAATAAATATTTTTACGGCTAGCCATGAGTTTTGAGCCTGCAATATCTGCATGGAAGGTGAGTGCTTAATCCATTACACTAGGTAAAGTCCACCAAAAACAGCAGTATTATTTGCTGGCATTCGTGTATTTACTTATCTACAATGCAGGTAATATCTTTAAATGTTTGGTGAGCTTCTCTTAAAAACATGTCTGTGAATACAATAATATCTAAAAAAGGTGTATTAATAAGTTTGTTTGCAATGGTCTGGAGGTTGCAGAGTTTCACATATTCAGTTTTCCCTTAGATTTTGTTTCCCTGACAATAGAGTGTGTAAGAAAGTCGTTACATTGTAATAGCTCTAAAAAGTACATTAAACGTACAATATGTAATTTATGCCCGCCAGGGGGCTCTCAATCAAAACAATAGCAAAAGATGCACTTGGATGACGTCGGAAAGATGCGTGGGATCATGGGTTTTGTTATCGTCATCAATGACAACCTTCCAATCTAGCGTCTCCGGCAGAAAATATGTTCACTGACAAAGTAATGTATTGTTACAAATATTATAACTTTATTCATTTTATGTTTGGCGGTTCCCTGGAACTTAGAGCAACTATATTATATGACATCATTGACGGGCGACAAAAAGAAACGTCCCTTGTCTTCAAATTAAATTACAAATTTCTCTGAATTTGAAAGTTGGTGGAAACATTTAGGATAATGTAGGTACACAACTAAGAAATATATATAATATATGTATGGTGATGTTTTCTTTCAATGCAAAGTATGTATTTTGTTATTGTTTTGATTGATATTACATATTGTACCTTTACACTTAAAGAGCAACTTGCAGGTTTAATTGATAACTGAATAAATAGTTAATGTTTTGGGAAGGGGACTTTTAAAAACACATCTAAGTATTTCTATGTTACACAAAACATAAAGCAGGATTTTGATGAAAATGTACCCATAATAAGCCAGGCTCCGCCCAGCTAGCAACGCGTCATATGACGTAGGCAGAGGCTAATACGAGCTGCGCTTTGCTCTCTCATTGCGTTTGTCGATGTAGTTAGAGCAGTTCTGAGAGACAGCGCCAAATATAGAGAAAGTTTTACAGTAGCCGTAATCGTAGCAGCTTAGTTTCACTTTCGTTTTCATCTGTAATTTGAGCATGAATTTTACAGACTACCTCGCGTTACGTCACTTCCGATCTGTGATTTATAGATGCAGATGTTATTGTTAATTACAATTTTATCTAAAAATATCGTTTTTGGCAGTTATCTATTTCTCCAATCTAGTTGTTTTTATTACTGTACACTATAAATGGCTGTGAGCCAAAACACAGCTTTGGAAAAATTGTGTTCACTGATGCTACCTGGTGGCCACTAATTGTACTTAAGAAAAGTTCCCCTGTGGCAAACCTTGGTACGTATCTCTCCTTACTGACAAGATTAGATGAGAGACATCACTCTAAGCAATTGAGTTTGAAAAGACGTCTTTCAAAAAAAAATATCAGCAGGATCTGTGGTACCTTATCTATCTTGCCACATTGCTCTTCAGCGACGCCTTTTGCGCCTGTAAATTCAATCATGGAAGTAAAGTTGGTTAGCGTAATCATGAACATACATGAACTGAATAAAGGCATCCATGTTGGATGAGCAGTGCGAAAAGTATGGGGTGGCTTTGCGAAATGTGGTTGGATGAACCATGTGAGCGCCCCTCACCATCCCGCATCTGTCCAAGGAGTTGCAGAGCTGCTGACAAGGCAGGGTTAGTGGGAATTGGGAGAGGAGAGAACTGGGGGAAATAAAATAATTGTTTTGTTGCCCAGCCCTAGCTCATCATAAATGTTTTGAATAGTGACTAGTATCAACATTATATTACAATACACTACACTAATCTTTTAGGCCAAAATAAACACTGAGCTAGGCCGTTGGTTTGTGAATTCAAAATAATTTAGGGGAAAGAACCTCATCTGAATCTTTTACTGGGAACATCTAGTCGAATCAATTTAAGATTGATTTAGTCTCAGGCCAGATATTGGTGAACTTTGTTCCTGCGCTAAGCGATTGTTGAGATTTCCCCTTGTGTTGTTAACTTTGCTTTTCATGGAAATCAAGCATATGAAGGCTCTGTAGTTGGGCCTCAGGGCCGGCCCTTGAGCTTTTAAACACATGGTCTTCATTAGAGATCTAATTGTCAGGTAGACATCTGTATCACAGCGTATTAATCAGGTTTTTTGCAAAAAAAGTAAATGTAGTCTTTTGTTTGAGGCCTTTGCTTTATCCCATACACTGTGTAATGAGCGAATCAACTGGGTAAACAGACGGTTGTTTTTCTAGAAATTGCTATCTACTTCCATTTCCCTGCAGAATATTCCCTGCACTGTAAGGTAAGCTAACATTAACTGAGAAACAGTGAATTATAAACTAAGACAAAGTGAAAAAAGGTCAATTACAACTCTTCTTTTGGATTGTTAAAATAACCCCATGCAGAGTTTGGGAAAGTCTGTGCTTATTAGCCAAGCAAAAGTTCCCCTCTCTGTGTCTGTCAGCCAACTGGCCCAGACCTGGTCATTTAATCCTCTCAGGAGTGGAATCGGTTTGACCTTCAACAGGCACTATTAATTATAAAACGCTAAACGAATCAGCCTGCTCATTCATTATCGCAGCACACTGAAGATAAGGCTCTAGCCTTCATACACTGTTGTATGTTCATTGTCATTTTTTATTTTACCCATATTTTGCCAGGTTATTTGACTGTGAACACTGAATACCCAAAGACCTGGGGAATAGTTGCAGTGCAGAGGATTGAGGGCAATTGGAAGCTAGGGATGATTAGGTGGCTGAAAGATAGGGATGATTAGGTGGCCATGATGAGGGCCAGATTGGTAATTTAGCCAGGACAACAGGGTTAACACTCCTACTCTTACGGTGAGGGCGAATGGATCATTAGTGACCACAGAGTCAGAATACCCGCTTAACGTGCCATCCGAAAGACGGTCCCCTTCACAGAGCAATGTCACCAATCCCTGTCTAGGGAAATTGGGATTTTGTTAGTTCAGAGACCAGACTGCCACTTAACTGCCCTCAAAAAAACACCTTCCAGCATCAGGCCTCCCATCCAGGGATTGACCAGGCCCGAACCTCCTTTGCTTCAGAGGCAAACCAGTAGTGGGATACAGGGTGATGTGCTGCTGGCAATTGAGCATGCTGGAAATAATCCCAATGCTATTACACAATACTGCACACTGTGCTTGCCTCTTGGGTTCAACATTGCAGTGTTTTCTAAAGTTAGAGCTTAATTGGTGCCAGGTTGTTCTTGGCATTAGGAGATTATTTTGTTGCCCAGCTTAGTCAACCTTTTTCATGAACTTGTTAGTCATTTTGGCTGGAGTGGAAGCTTGTGGTTCTTCTTGGTGAATCGCTCACAGATCAAGAGTGCATGTAAGTTGAAGACAATCGTGTGAAGTGTGCGCTGACACGCCACAAGCCCCCAGGCCCGGCCTCAAACGTGTTTCCTCTTTTACGCGTCATTTACTGCCTGCAAACAGTTTGTGTAAAACAGTTTATAGATGATTTATAAGAGTTCCTTCAGCACGCCAAATGTGTGTGGAGTTAACCAAACTGTTACCTTAATAGACACCCAGTAATGGGCTGCAAGGAGTCTGGAACTTGACTGTGGGCTGGAGTGTGTGTGTGTGTGGGGGGGGGGGGGGGCTGGCTGATGGAACTGTTTGAGGTACAGTTACAGCTTGTGCCACAACAAGGCCATTGATACACCATCTGCCCCAGCACTCCCCAAACACAGGATCAGTTTAACTGGCTTGTATTCCTCAAGCCTAAGACATGCCTGGTCCCTGACAGCCCTAATTCAATTAGTCAAATGCTTGATGATTATCTGACTTATTCAATGAGGTGTGACAGTTTAGGGTAAAGACAAAAATGTTACATGTCTGGAAGCCACAGGAGAGGGATGGTCACCCCATTCAATATTGGAGAGCCTTGTTTAGGTTTGCTTTAGTCTTTTGGCTGGTCTGTGACACCTGGAAATGCCCGCAGCCACATATGATAATGATGTGCACCTGTCCAGGGTATTAGAGCTAAGCTGACTGATTAGGCGTCTCATCGATTAGTCCATCACTCACAACTCAGAGTAGGGTGGCTGGAGGCCACACACACACACACACACACACACACACACACACACACACACACACACACACACACACACACACACACACACACACACACACACCCACACATCCACCCTTCAAGCAAGTTAATGGGCAGCCTTGAAAAATGCATTTGCTTTATACTACAACAACAATGTGCTAGTGGCATATTTTAAAATCTATTGAAAACTCAACTTTATATAATATCTAATATTATATTAGCACTGAGATGACATTTACCTGTAGCCTTTGTGCTTTTTGTGCTTTTTGACACACTCAGATTTATGCTGTTATAATAAAATAAAAACGTTTTTTGTTTCAAAGTTGTGTAGGTTTTTACACATCAGACATTGACCCTTGCACTCATCTCTCATAACGGTTTGGTCCCAGTGGCTTCCATCTCCCACTCTTCAAGGCAAGATGCCTTACAACAATGACATGAGTAGGCAACACAGTACTATTGGACGGTCGAGGAAATCGTTTTTTGCCTTGTTCTGTCCGTTCAAATACTTGAATAGAATGAAGGAAATAACTATATTGAATTGATATTAAGCCTTGACTCTGAAAGTGGGAGTCAATTATACAGCACATCCTGAGTTTTAAAGCCTGATTTGTATCCAGAGAGGGTTGGTTAACTGGTTCATCTTCATGAGTGTTTATCGTTTTCTTACCTTCCTCTGAGAGGAATGGTTTGTGGTGAATATTGTAAAGACAGTCTAGACAAAGCACTATATGAGCAGAGGAAAATCTTGAGAAATTACTGATAAGCGATGCGTGATAAGCAGTTCAATTTCATTTCAGTTTAAATCTCAATTCTAAAAGTAAACCCAATCCCAATGTTTGAATTTGGAATTTTCCTATTGAATTAATCAGAATTCAAATGGTCTTGACCTCAACTGTGGTAATCAAACATTTTGGATAGAAAAATGCCTGAAAAGCAACTGGATGTAATAATGAGATTAATATTGATTTACTGTTTTTAACTAAAATTAATCTGAAACACTTGCTGACACATGATGTAAAGAATAGTGGATAAATACTGATGTTGTACTTTGTGAAAGGTTTTCAAGGTTTCTCCCTTTTTGAGCATTTCCTCCCTCACATGAGCATGGTTTTCCGTGTGAGCTCTCTGATCCTCCAGGCATGCTCACATCGCGTCAAATAAATGAATGAGTTATCCATCCTTCAGTCCAGGAACAGAGTCATTAAGGTTCAAAGGCTTGTTTCTGGAGAAAAGTGAGGTTGGCTGCAGGAACCCAGGACCTTTATTGGACTAGTGGGATCTACCCTTAGTACACTGGGAGTCATAATGCCTGCCTGTCTTCCAGTACCCTGGAAATCCAGAGTTCTCGCGAGAGCACAGTTTGAATTTGCTCAGCAAGTTACTCTGGCACCGAGTAATTCTGCTCATTAACTATGCCCTTGTAGCCGAGCTGCACCAATCACATCGGTGTATCTGATATAGGCGTGCCAGAAGCGTGTTAAACAGATGACGACAGCGCTGCGACCTCGAAGTCATTAATAAACATTGTAAGATCGCAATAACACCAGTTGTTTAAAACGGCTTTGGCCACTACAATGAACGAGTTAGACTTGGCTTTTTGTCTAAAAGAGGGACAGAAGACGGTGCTCGAATTGTTCCTTTTTAGGAAGGACGTTTTTGCTGTTTTTGCAAGAGTTTAATCTACTAGTTAGCTCCGCCATAGGTGCCTAGCGAAAAACCACTGGTGATCGTAGTTATATCCAATTGCGTACAGTGAGATTTTCAAATGCATACTTGGTGCTGCCCCTCGAGCTGGGTCATTTTCATTACTAGATCCCAGACCCATATCTCCTCCAGATTTGGGTCTGGATTTTTCCAGGCTAGTCTTCCAGCCCTCCCAGTAAGAGTTAGATTTTTTAATAACAAATTAACAAATGAATTAATATCTAACAGACTTTGTATGCTTGGCTGCACTATCTTCCCGCAACACTGTGCTGGCTGAACACAAAGTGCAGAAGTTGTCATAGCTAATATCATGTCTTGAAATGTGTTGCTAGCTCTCGGGGGTTTGGGCCGGGTATCTGTCAAAGCACTGTGACAACTGCTCTTGTAAAAAGGGCTTTATAAAATAATTTTGATTTGATTATAGAAAATAACACATTTATAAAACAACAATTACTGTGTAAAGCTTTTTACAACTAGAAACAACAAACCACACAGCTTTGTAGCCTTTATTTCCATGTCTTTGACGAGTAGTGTAACATGTTTTCAAAGACAACCAGCAACTGTGCTAAGCAAATGCTTTATGCTACCAATAACCTTCTCAATGCTGCACTGAGAATCATAAAAATGGAATCCACATAATCTCAATGTGGGTAAGTACGACAAATGCTTTTGATAAAAAACAAAACAAAAAACTAGCGCTTTCACGTACTGTAATAAACCTTATTTTAAACAGTTACCCTGAAATGTTCTCTTATATTTTGAAATACGTATTTACCATCCTCTTCATTAATTACACCTGTTCAACTGCTTGTTAATCAACCAATCACATGGCAGCAATGCAGTGCATTTAGGCATGTAGTCATGGTCAAGATGATCTGCTGAAGTTCAAGTCAAGCATAGGGAAGAAATGTGATTTAGGTGATTCTGAATGTGGCATGTTGGTGCCAGATGGGCAGGTTTGAGTATTTTTGAAAGTGCTGATCTATTGGGAATTTCCCACAACCGTCTCTAGAGTTCACAGGTAATGGTCAGAAAGACAAAATATCCAGGATAGGCCAGAGGAGACGCAGAGGTCAGAGGAGAATTATTTGTCTTCATTCAATATTCATTGGGTTTAATAATAAAATCACACCCTGTAGACTAAAGATCAGCACTACAGCTTTATTCTACTGTACAGTACACCCCTCACATTTTTGTAAATATTTGATTATAACTTTTCATGTGACAAACACACTTTGCTTCTTGTAAAGTATTGAGTGTACAGCTTGTATGCTGTCCCCTCAAAATAACACACAGCCATTTAGGTCTAAACCGCTGGCAACAAAATGAGTACACCCCCAAGTGAAAATGTACAAATTGGGCCCAATTAGCCATTTTCACTCCCCAGTGTCATGTGACTTGTTAGTGTTACAAGGTCTCAGATGTGAATAAGGAGCAGGTCTGTTAAGTTTGGTGTTATCTCTCTCACACTACCTCATACTGGTCAGTGGAAGTTCAACATGGCACTTCATGGCAAAGAACTCTCTGAGGATCTGAAAAAAAATAAAGATGGCCTAGGCTATAAGAAGATTGCCAAGACCCTGAAATTGAGCTGCAGCACAGTGGCCAAGACCATACAGCAGTTTAACAGGACAGGTTCCACTCATAACAGGCCTTGCAATGGTCGACCAAAGAAGTTGATTGCGCGTGGTCAGCGTCATATCCAGAGGCTGTCTTTGGGAAATAGACATATGAGTTCTTCCAGCATTGCAGCAGAGGTTGAAGAGGTGGGGGGTCAGCCTGTCAGTGCTCAGAACATACGCCGCACACTGCATCAAATTGTTCTGCATGGCTGTCATCCCAGAAGGAAGCGTCTTCTAAAGATGATGCACAAGAAAGTCTGCAAACAGTTTGCTGAAGACAAGCTGACTAAGGACATGGATTACTGGAACCATGTCCTGTGGTCTGATGAGACCAAGATAAACTTATTTGGTTCAAGATGGTGTCAAGCGTGTGTGGCAGCATCCAGGTTATGAATACAAAGACAAGTGTGTCTTGCCTACAGTCAAGCGTGGTGGTGGGAGTGTCATGGTCTGGGCCTGCATGTGTGCTCCTGGCAATGGGGAGCTATAAATCATTGATGGAACCATGAATGCCAACATGCACTGTGACATACTGAAGCAAAGCATGAACCCCTCCCTTCGGAGACTGGGCCGCAGGGCAGTATTCAACATGATAACAACCCAAACACAATCTCCAAGATGACCACTGCCTTTCCAAAGAAGCTGATGGTAAAGGTGATGGATTGACCAAGCATGTCTCCAGACCTAAACCCTATTGAGCATCTGTGGGGCATCCTCAAACGGAAGGTGGAGGAGCGCAAAGTCTCTAACATCCACCAGCTCTGTGATGTCTTCATGGAGGAGTGGAAGAGGACTCCAGTGGCAACCTGTGAAGCTCTGGTGAACTCCATGCCCAAGAGGGTTAAGGCAGTGCTGGAAAATAATGGGGGTCACAAAAATATTGACATTTTGAGCCCAACTTGGACATTTTCACTTAGAGATGTTCTCACTTTTGTTGCCAGCAGACCTTGATGGCTGTATGTTGAGTTATTTTGAGGGGACAGCAAATTTACACTGTAATACAAGCTGTACACTCACTACTTTACATTGTTGCAAAGTGTCATTTCTTCAATGTTGTTACATGAAAAGTTATAATCTAATATTTACAAAAATGTGAGGGGTGTACTCACTTGTGAGATGCTGTACATTACATTAAAGCTGTAGCAGAACTTTTGTCTCCCCCTTCTGGCAGTGAGAGTAATTACACAAACACTGTCGACATGAGTTTATGACGTTTACTGCGCATAGATCATTTTATTTTTTAGAGTGTACTACTTTGTCTGAACACTGAGTTACCTTTTCATCTGGAGCATCAGAAATCTGTCTTAGACGCTTTTTATTTGTTTCCGCAATAGGCTCTGCTATAGGCTACTCCTAGTTGCTGTAACGTTAGCCTACTAATTTCTTCACAACGGTTGCTCACCTCGTCCGCTCTGGTAAACCAATCATTCCTGGTTGACATAAAACGCATCACTACTGGTGCGCCAGTGCAGGAATTTTGTCATAGGCAGCAAATTTTAAAACTCTGTCAAATACAGAACGATTAATCAGGCTTAATCAGAATTGTGTGAACTGGTTTGGCAAGGGCTGGAATGTAACGGACGATTGTTTATATGTAAGAGTTCCGCACTGCAGCTTTAAATCAATAAATTCCTCTTGAATGTTGTCAATGCTTAAGAAATTCATAGTAACTCACGTCATATTAAAAACCAACGAAAATGGTATTTGCTTATATATTAGAGGTGTAAAGGTGTGAGATTTTCACAGTATGATGACATCACAGAATATCTCACAGTATTACTACGTTACAACAGTATTATTAAAAATATCTGTTAATGTAAATTTATACACATAGACATACACTATATGGCCAAAAGTACAGTATGTGTACTCCCCTACTAATTATTACGTTTAAGTGTTTCAGCTACACTTTTGCTCACAGGTGCATAGAATCCAGCACAGCCATGAAATATCTATAGACCAGCATTAGCTGTACAATGGGTTGTACTGAATAGCTCAGTGACTATAAATGTGCCACTGGCATAGGATGCAAACTTTGCACAAGTCTGTGTAAAGCACACTTCCAGTGGACTCTGTAGCAGTGGAAAAGTGTCTCAATTTAGAGTTTTTATCTCCTGAAGTTTATATGAGTCTGTGTAAATGTACAGTAGCTGACACTCTTAATTGAACTGATATTTACAATGTCAATGTTAATTCCTATTCCAAATAAGGAGTAATTCTGACTTTATAACAAGGTTGTGTATCGTATGGGTCTTAACCTTATTCTGTTATAGAGTTCAGATAATTTTTTTAAAATAAATAAAACTTTTATTGAAATGGGATAGTAGAAATTAACACACAAAAAATTGTGTTAGAGCACACCAGCTCAACCACACCTTTCTTCTAAGAAGCAAACCAATAAAACCTACATTATCTGAACCTAGGAAAGTCTACAGTTGAGAAGGGATAAATCTATTTTACACTAACTTCACCACACCCCTGTGACATTTCTCCTCCTTCTCAATTGTTAGTTTATCTACTGTATGACTGCCAGTGTAAAAGCACAAGCATGATCTGACTGCAGAGATGATGACTGTACGTTCACACCGCCACAGACTTGAACTTCAAAAGAAGCTCTCGACGCCCTATCAAGGACGCTTGTCAAAAAAGTACGGGAAGCTTTAGACGCTATTGGCCACTTTGGCCGCTCTGACGTGGCAGGACATTCACATCAAGCAAAGAAGACTAGCAGACGTACTTAAATTCCGATTGGTTGACTGTTGTTTGCCGCTGAAACGCGTCATAGCTCATTACCATAAAGTTGAATAAACTTCAACTTTTTTGCTTGACACTCTGGTCGCTCAACACGCCCAAAATGCGACGCTGACTGGTTTGCCGGTCCTTGAAGCTGAGAGAAGGCGACTTCCATTGAAAATGAATCACTTCCGGTAACTTTGAAGCTCAAGTCTGTGGTGGTGTGTACGTACAATGATTGTCGAAATTAAGTGGGGGGGAAAAGGATGTATCACATGTTCACTTTACAACAATGAACGATGAGCTGCCCTAGCTAATGCTTGCCATGTCTGTGGTAATACACAATGAAGAAAGCATAAATATGTAACCATAGAAATGGAATGGATAGAAAGGACATTCCATTTTAAATCAATGTAGCAGAATGGTCAGAGCTACAGCCATTTTTACATGGACCATTCCGTTGCAAAGATCTAGCAGCCAACTTCCACATTAAACCAAATAGCGTGTTGTCACTGTGACAACTAACAACAATCGCCATTTTGTTGTGTACTAATCGAATGACCACGCTAAACAGTTAAATTGCCTTTCTATCCATTCTATTTCTATGTATGTAACTAATGTTTGTAGCTAACAGGTCACATGAAGCTTGTTGTAGCGTTATACTTGCTCGTTCTAGGTTAACTTCAATAACAGTGCCTAGTGAGCAAGCAGTTGACACTTTGAAGTAACGTAGGTACTGTAGCTACACTCCCTCGATCTAGCCAAATCTCTCGCTCTGATTAATAGCCAAACTCCATAGGCTAGTTAAAGCTCAATTCTTGTTTTTCACAGCGATCATTCAAAGTTAATATTGTTAAGTTCGTTAAATATCGCAGTCATACCTGCTGAGAAAACACTGCACATTTACATGTTGCAGCACACTGTCACCTTGTTTTTCCCAGGCTTGTTCATGTCAACTGATGACAAGTAAGATGCGTGTTTAAGTGAGGGACATCACCTGCATGGGGAGACACGGTCACACTGGCCACTTCATTGCAGTGTATTGTTTTATTTACCCACAGGTATCAAAAAATAGAACCAAAACGAAACATCCATTTTGATACCTGTAGAATCGGTTGTCTTGGAACCGGTATAATTTAAGGGAATCTGTTCTCGATACCCAATCACCCAATTACCCAATTTATACTAATGCAATATCTTGAATGAGAAAATGGCCACCCACGGTATGAAAACCGTCTGTTTTAAAACCGCTGTAAACTGTGAAACCTTGAAATCGATACATCATACTAATAATCTGTGTTGGAATGCTAACAATTTCACAAGCCCCATGTGGAATTCCTGGCTATATTTTGTCACCCACTCTATCTACCAAGAGGGTTTACCAGGGTCATAATAGTGGCTGTTTACATCCCGCCGGATGCTGATAGCAGCCTCAGCGCTCAAGGAATTACTCTATTCACTGAGCAAACTCTAAACCAGTTACCCTGATGCTGCGTTCATGGTGGCTATGGATTTTAACAAAGGCAAGTCGAAGAAAGTTTTACCAAACAACTTCCAACACATTATTGCCTCACTGTGGCAAAAGCACATTGGATCATTTTTATATTTAAGGACACATACGGTTCCACACTTCCACAAAAAAACCTAAATAGAGAAACTTCCACCATTAATATCATCCAGAAATGGAACAAGCAATCAGAGGCCATGCTCCAAGACGTTTTTGATGATGTGGATTGGAGTATGTTCAAGAGCTCCATGAAAGGTAATATGAGTGAATACGCTGACTCTGTTACTAGCGTCATCAACAAATGTACAACAGATGTTATTCAATTACCATAAAGATTTATCCCAACATTAAACCTTGGATACACAGAAGCATTGATGTGTTAGTCAATGCAAAGACAGCAGCCTATAAGCATTGTATGGAAATAGGCAACATGTCTAGCCTGAAAAAGCACCAATTCAGATTACAAGGTGGAATCAAGGTGTCAAAATGGAAATATGGAGAGAAAGTGGAAGGCTACTTTAGTGGGTCAGATACTAGGTGGCTGTGGCAGTGGTTCAACACAATCACAGACTACAAAAATAAACCTAGTCACGTTGTGGACAGCAACACCTACCTACCTGATAAACTAAACAATTTTTTCCTCACGTATTGAGACTTAGGACCATCTAACTCCTACTGGTATATTCAGGGATAATGAGGGCCCTGTCATGCCAGCCACCACATAGGACATGTGCAAAGCCTTCAAGCTTGTTAACCAGATGGCATCTCCAGTCACGTTCTCTGAGTGTGCAGACCAACTGGCGGGAGTATTCACGGACATCTTTAACTCCTCCCTTGCACAGGCCATTGTCCCACTCTGCTTTAAAAAAACACCATAATCCCTGTTCCCAATAAAGTGAAGGTAATGGAGCTGAACTGCTACTGTCCTGTAGCAATCCCTTCTGTCATCATGTGCTTTAAGAGGCTAGTTAAAGATAACTTTGTCTCCTCCCTTCCCAACACATGACTGTCAGAGATTCTGATCACTGTAAATGCTAACCCTCCTACTACACAACACACTACCTATGCCCATTTATGCCCTATTGCCTTAGTTATGCCCCATGGTCCATTTGCACGCATTCATCGGCATAGTATGTTACTTATTTTATGTTGTTTATACAATTTCCATTAGCACAATTACGTTCAAGTGTTAAATATTCCATGATACTGCCATGCTTTGCATATCAATTGATCCACTTCTCTAATTTAGACATCATTTGCACTAAATATACATACACTTCTATTGTATACTCTTGAGTATATGCACCCTGTATTTTTATATTTTAATTTTGTGTAACTTTGTCATCTTGGACCTTGCGTTTTATTGGCCAGGTCGCCGTTGCAAATGAGAAACTGTTCTCAACGTGCCCACTTGGTTGCTTAAAAGTTAAATAAAAAAGGGTCACCATAGTCATATGGACATTTCATTGGTATTCCATCACCACACAGTTTCATGTTTCAGTCCTCTAAATAGACTGAGATAAAATAACATATGCCTTTGCTGGGACTCGAACATACGACGTAGGGATTTAATCAGAGCCACCGTAGCCGCTATGCCACTCCGGCTTTGCATGTGTGAATAAAATAGTGGATAAACTAATGTTAAGAAATAGATAAATTTCAAGGAAATACGATGTAGCCTATTTAAATTTTGTTCAATAGATTACAGTGATAGTACAGCTATAATTGTGTACATATTATAATAAAACAATCAAATACCTTAACAGAATATTTATATGATTAGGTCATTATCCCTGTTTGGAGAAAGTCACTTCAAACAGACATTCTCATTTTACACTAAACGTCTGCAATGCTTAGTGCATGCGAACACAACTGCGGATATTGCATTAGCTTTCACAAACATGTTTCTTTAATTTTATTCTGGGAATGCAATACAGGAGTTTTAGGCCGATTTATGCCCGATTTACATCTCCCAAGAATCTGAGTAAAAATCTTGACGAGGACCTCGATCGGTTCCGATTTTCGGCGCAGATTATCTGGTAATGTGAGGCGTTCACAGATCGAAATTTACACCTCCCGATCTGCTCTCACACAAATCGGGTTCGCCCCGATCATATCAAACATGTTTGATATTTATCGGGATGAGTAAGATTGTGATTATGTCATTACTGTCGCAATAGCCAATAGGAAACAAGTCTACGACAAGACGGTAGACAAGACATTACCAAATGTCAACACGAAGCTTGCAACATGGATCCATTGGACTTCAGAGATGGAGGAACATCTCATTTAGTTTTCACTATGAATAAAAATAATTTGTAGCACTACCTTATTATTTGAGAGGATTTTTTTTGTAGTAAGGGGGTAAAAGGATACAATTAAGATGCACTTATGAAGTTAAAGCATTAATAATCATATATTTCCTTTTCTCCCCTGTTGCAATAGTCTGAGTTGAGAACGGAGAAAAGCTTAATAAATGCGTATAGAGGATTGATAGTATAGACGTTGTTGATATTTCCTATCTAACTATCTGATATAATGATCATTTATCCGTGTGTGTAAACAGCTACGGAAAGAAATAGTAGAGCGACCCGGGAAACTAAAGCGTAGCCCATGAGTCAGACTCGATAGGCTACCTAGCTTGAATGTGTGCGTGATAAGGGCTGATACTTAAGAGCAGGCCGCAACAAGATAGCTTACGTTCCCATTAATGACTCCACTGGAGATGTTCTGGGAAATTATTTAGAATGACAGACAGAACTTAGTAAAGTAAATAATATTTAATTCCAGTTAAAGGGCATCGAAGTACTTTAACCGGACCCAGAATTACACAATACAATACCAAGAATTACATTTCGTGTAAAAATCCTAAATATGATCTACGATCTAAGCATGTCTTATATGGTTCAGTCTATTTCTCAACATTTATTCAACACATTTGCTATGGCGCGCACAGACGTGGGCCAGGAGAATTTGTTAAAGAGATCTCATCTGATTTAATCTTAAACAAAGACTTATATTTCCCCTCAAGAGGGGACGCCCACAACTCCCGCTGCATACGAAATAAAGATCAGTTCACTGGCTGGAATTGGAGAACAAAAGAGTACATTAACAATTAGATTATGCGTCGCCTCGGCGGCGCTATCCGGGCTGTAACAAAAGGACTGGGTTATAACATATGACTATGCTTCACTGTAGAAAGCTACCATTAATCTCTTCTAGTCGCTCTGTGGAGAAAATCATTTAGCCTTGCATGTAGTAAAACCAAAACTCCCTTTATGGGATGATCCAGCAAGCCCCAAAGTGATATATCATGATATACAGTATAATGTTGAGATCTCAGCTTCTTGTTTGACTACCCATAGTGGGGGGTTTGGCCCCCCTTCCTTCTGGATTTCACTCCGGCAGTCGTCAAGAGTGTGAGAGACTGGTAGTTCTTAGGCAGCTGCTATATTCAGTCCTGTGAAACATCTAAAAATCCACTACAGTTTCACTTTTTTTGAATGGAAGTTTCCCAATCCAGAAGTGCAACCCAATATATAAAATGCCTTAAGCACTCTTGGTAAAAGGTGGACATTTACAATACAGAGCAATATTGTAAAATAATACATTGAAATTGTTATGGCAGTACTTTGTTAATAGATGGATGGATAAACGTTTGCAAACCCTGTATATATAACATTTTGTTTATATCCGCTTTCGAGCTGCTGCATAGATCACTTGAGGCGCCCCCACTGGCACGATAATCTTAATAATATTGTGTAGTGTGGGATGCGCCACGATTTTCAAATCATGTAGTGTGAGCAAGTTTAAGATTTGAGGGAAGAAAATCTGTAAAGATTTTTTTTAAGTGTGTGCTGCAACGAGATTTCAAAATCGGTTAGGATTTTAAAACTCCTGTAGTGTGTTCCCAGCATTAGCTAATTAGGGAAGAAGTAAACTATTGACATTTGTAATAAATATTACACATTCTTGACTTGCAATGTAAATTATGTTTTTAATTATCTTCTGGATATATAGGAACGTTTACTTTTCTGTATTTGAATTGGCTGATCAACATCTAAGAAATATATTTTTGTGTGTTCATATAAGATTATGTCCTACCCATAGATAGAGGACTCAAAAATAAATGGCGCTGGGCGTGGATAGAAGTATAGAGATGGCGAACCTTTTGGCAGTTGGTGCCAGAAACTGAGAGCCTGGTGCTTCAGATATTCAAACAACATGAGCTACGTTTTGAAATCGCCCAGAATTCTCCTTTAAGTCATTTCTGAAGGCAAAATTGGGTCCAACCAGGTGCTAGCAAGGTATAACTAAGGAAGAGGTAGTTGAGTGATGGACTGGAATTTTGGCATTTTTTCAGATGTGATTGAATGGCAAAATGTGAATTTTGTGGTTTTATTCATAGATCGTATAATCACTGGATGGAGCCATGTGTGACATCCTCATTGGTTTGTGAAGAGCTGATTTGGGTCATCGAATTTGCCGTTAAAGGCGCAGACATCTTGGTTGCGTATGTGACAATTTTAGAGTAATCTAGCTAGCTAACTGATATTAATTGGGATGCTAACAAAAAACTGTATTAAAACAAAATGTAAAACAAAATGTAACATTACTTACCGGAAAAACTGAAATGACAACTCCTTTGAGTGTCTTGTCCTAAAAACGAACACCACAGCCACGCCCTAAATGCCGCTTTGCTTTATCGCCTATTTTAAAATCAAAGAGACCATAATTAAAAAAAATTGCATCATGATAAATTGCAGAAAGCTTAAATCTAGCGATTAAGACCATATACTCATTATGAAAATGTTTACTGAGGTAATAAATCAAGTGAGACGTGTCTCTCATTCTCATAGACTATTACAGAAACCAAGCTCTTTTGCAACCAGACATATCGCCCCTCGCTGGAATTCAGATAGAATGCAGGTTTAATGCACTTCCTCATTTGCGTTAGTTTGCCAAACCGGATGCTCACCCTGTGGTTTTATTATGCTTTTTGACATTAGAGTGTGATCGTATATGAACATTGACACACACAGATGGAAAAGGGGAGGGTCATATTCATAGAAATAGAATGGATAGATAGGCCATTGAGCTGCTTGGCATGGTCGTTCAATTAGTACACAACAAAATGGCGATTGTTGTAAGTTGTCACAGTGACGACACACGAATCGGTTTAATGCGGACCTTTGCAATGGAATGGTACACATAAAAATGGCTGCAGCTCTGACCATTCTGCTTCATTGATTTGAATTGGAATGGCCTTTCTAGCCATTCTATTTCTATGGTCATGCTTTTTAATTGTAGTCTTGGTGAGAGTCGAGTAATTTTGAAATCAATGACATTTCAGTATCTGTCAGCCACATTTTGTATTGAATTGCTGAACATAACATATTTCTCTATCATTTAAACAACCAGATTGTGAAGTTGAAATTAAAATACAAGTATGTGTGTTTTAATGTTGCATATTCAATTTTAAGTTGTGTTGGTGTAGTGGGTAAAGCACTATTCTATGATGCAGAATATTTCTATGACATCCTCCCTATGACAGTAATGTTATTCATAGCTTAACAAATGTAATTGTGTTCTTATATAACAATGCCAGGAATGCAAATAATATATGCTACCGTTTAGCACAGGTTTTTATGTGATGTCCAGGCACACACAGTAGAAAGGGTCACGTCATATTGTATTCCTATTTAGTTAGTGTATTTGGAAAGTTATGGAATACCATGGTGAATAGTTGTTGCTGGTTGACAGCGGATGACAACAGAATGGCTAATTATTACTGAGGGATACAAACGACAAAGTTGCAGGTGGAATCATACCGGGGTCTCAGGGTGCATGAGACCCCATTTTTATATCTTGACAAAAATGGAACATTACCTCTCAGCCACATAAACCTTTGATATTTTTGTAACTTTGTTAATACTATTTTGAGAATGAATCGGTACTTTCAGTACTTTCACAGCTAGTGGATGTTGTAATGTATCATGGTTTGTCCATTTGATACCCCCCATCCCGGGTTCAGCGATAATCAGAACGTACCTGAGAATCACTCCTAAACAAGTCACGCATCCAAAACATTACCACTAGATTTTTGCATATAAAATGCCGGTATTGTGCTTCGTAAAGCATAGAAATTTGTTAACCAGTGACAAAAAATGAACAGCGTTAAGCATTTGAAATAAATTGCCCGGTGATATCTAGTGTCAGCGTTAGCTTGAGGGATGACAGCATAGTTCTAGGATGATTTACTCTTGAAGCCTCCTCTGCTCACATCTGCCTCAATATATCAGAGGTTTATACCTGAATCACAGCTCATCTACTTGTTGCGCATTATGTACATTGCATTTTGTACTGCCAGAGATTTGCATTCAGCCTGCTAGCAGGGCCGTCGCTAATGGGGTGAAAGGTGGTGACAATTATAGATACAGTTATCATGCAGTTATCATCCACAAAATCATGCAGTTATACTATATAGGCTCCTGTTATGTGAATAATTCTAATATTTATATTAGTTCTATGCCTGAGATTTCAATGAAAACCACAGAAACATGCAATTTGATTAAAGAAGCTTTCCAAATATCTGCTCCTCTCCCCTCCCAAAAATGGTTTAGTCAGATCTGAAGTATAATTATTCAGTTAGTGACAAACATTAGATGGACCCAATGAAGTTGTAAGTCCCACCCCAACTCGTAAACAGAACCAATCAAGAGTTGAGGCGGCAGCTGAAGTTAACAATGAACTTGGTGGAAGAGCAAAAGACTGACTGACTTATTAAAAAATGTCAGGGAAAGGAAAACATAAATCAGGGAACCAGAAGCGCCTTGGAAAGAAGGAGAGGGAGGCTGGGATAGTTGCTGTATCTTAGTTGATCAAAACATTGTTTAAGTGTTCTTTTAGTGTATTGTTATTTATTTCGCTGCCCGAATAGGAAAAATCCCGTCTACACTTTTCATTACCAACGCGCAGCGCCATCAACCAAATGATTACGTGGTCAAAATCCTGTCTATTACTATTACTGCTATACTGCTATTGTGAATAGAGTTGGTATATAAAACACACAGAAAAAATTAAGATGAGTCACGACGCATGTCACAAGCATTATGCACCTGACAGATGTTGATACATTTTATTAGTCAAGAAAACACATACAGCAAACTGCTCTAGGTGGATACATTTATTAGAGTTATATAAAGATATATAACACAGTTCTATATATATCGTCTTTATAAATTGTATTGTATTTATATATTGTCTTAATAAAAAATAAGACAATGAGTCATTTTACTGGTTGCATTATATTTATTTATTTACATTTGACTGCATTCTTGTCAAATTCTGAATATTTACTTTTTGAATTATGATTTCACAGACTGGTGGGGAAACTATTATATTGCTGGTCTTTTTTTAAATAGGTTTATTATTTAACAATGCTTTTTTGTTAGTTGTAATATTTATATACAGTCATATGCAAAAGTTTAAGCACCCCTGACAATTTCCATGATTTCCATTATTAAATAATTGGGTGTTTGGATCAACAATTTCATTTTGATCTATCAAATAACTAAAGGAAACAGTGATATTTCAGTAGTGAAAGTAGATTTATTGGATGAACAGAAAATTTGCAATATGCATCAAAATGTAATTAGGTGCAGAAATATGGGCACCCAAAAAGAAATATATCAATAATTAGTTTAACCTACTTTAGAAGGAATAACAGCCTCTAGATGCTTCCTATAGCCTGTAATAAGTGTCTGGATTCTGGATGAAGGTATTTTGGTTCATTCCTCTTTGCAAAACATCTCCAGTTCAGTTAGGTTTGATGGTTGCCGAGCATGGACAGCCCGATTCAAATCACCCCATAGATTTTCAATGATATTCAGGTCTGCAGACTGGGATGGCCATTCCAGAACATTGTACTTGTTCTTCTGCATAAATGCCAGAGTAGATTTTGAGCAGTGTTTTGAGTCATTGTCTTGTTGAAATATTGGCATAACTTCAACTTTGACTGATTCCTTCACATTATTCTCAAGTATCTGCTGATATTAAGTTGAATCCATGCGACCCTCAACTTTAACACGATTCCCAGTACCGGTACTGGCCACACAGCCCCACAGCATGATGGAACCTCCACCAAATTGTACTGTGGGTAGAAAGTATTTGTCTTGGAACGCTCTGTTATTTTGCTGCAATGCATAATGCTCCTTGTTATGACCAAATAACTCCATCTTTGTTTCATCAGTCCACAGCATCTTCTACCAAAATTAAGCTGGCTTGTCCAAATGCGCGTTTGCATACCTCAAGCAACTCTGTTTGTGGTGTATGTGCAGAAAAGGCTTCTTTCGCATCACTCTCCCGTACAGCTTCTCATTTTGCAAAGTGTGCTGAATTGTTTAACGATGCACAGTGACACCATCTGCAGCAAGATGATGTTGTAAATCTTTGGAGGTGGTCTGTGGGCTGTTTTTGACCGTTCTCACCATCCTTAGCCTCAAATATTTTAGTTGACCTGCCATTTCTGGCCTTAAATGAACTGTGCCTGTAGTCTTCCATTTCCTAACTGTGTTCATATGTTGTGCAGTATATGATGAGGGTAGTAGGGGCCCACATCAATATTTTTTCAGGGTGCCCTGAATCCTCTAGCTATGGCCCTGCCTGCTAGCGTTGATTTTGTAAAGCTTTTCCAGGCATTTTGAGAATTAACAAACACAGTAGGTCAAAAGATAGTTTGCAACCATACTGCATGAATTTCAAGGTTGCATGTACAGTTTAAACATGAACAATAGGTACATCATAGCCACCTCCCCAAACACAGGCACCCTGAGAGCTGGTTATTTCATGTAGCCAAGTCATAGACAAGACATTTTGCATTTATTTATTTTTTCACAGAAAACAAATTAAAACACAGAAAAAATATTGTCATGCATTCTGAAAACGCATTTGTGTTGGCCATGAGGTGCAATTTCACAACCATTTATTGTTAACAGATTGAGCTAAAAAGTGATCCTCCAAACCGAACATGCTTTCTCCTATCCATTTCTGCGCATTGCGGGAAGTGTGTTTGGAGGGAGAAGCAGAGTTGCATTTTCACGGCTAGGTCATTGACCACGATCTGAGAATGTTTTTCTGAAAACAAGACCTTCTAATGACACTCAGAGGGTGTACAATGCTGAGTGCTCAATTGACTGATATGGCTGTCAGTAAAGACATGGTGGGGTGTTATCCTGCTAAAATCTACTTGACGTTATCAAATGTGCCGAAGAGAAGCATCCATGAATTTACGAGATTAATGCTTATTATTACTAATCCCCAGAGATAGGAAGTAACGAAGTACAAATACTTTGTTACTGTACTCAAGTAGATTTTTCAGATATTTTTATTTTACTATTTATTTTTGTGCCGACTTTTTACTTTTACTCCTTACATTTTTAACACAAATATCGGTACTTTCTACTCCTTACATTTTACAAAATTGTCTCGTTAGTTTAGTTTCAAATAATTTCAGTGGAGTTACCGTTATTATTTCTCGAATCATTAATACAAAATTCAATCTATTGGATGGGAATATAGGTTGCATTTGACGCACCACTACTACAAGTCGACTCGACAGATTCAGCAGCATTCATTCGCGGCAAATCATTGCGACTTGATCGCGGTAACGTTAGCACAATATTATGGATGGTGACATGGTTGAAAATGAAGAAAACGGAGGTCCCAGAGATTCGACAGACAAGCAGCAAGATATTCCTAATCATCCTTGGCCTTATCTGCAAGAGATGTTTGACATAGTAGGCATTAAGAATGACTCTTAGCGAATGTGCTACAAATTTGAGGTATACATTTGATCACATGCGGCCTCTCCCTCCCGGTCCATCCTAGACACACGCTTTTTACTCACTCACTGTCCTACACACAATTACGTTATGACACGTTAAACATTACAAAAGGTGTGTATATTTGTCCTATACACAATTACATTATGACACGTTACACTATACAGAAGGTTTGTATACCCTAGTTGCTCCCAAGTTCTTAAGGGATTCAGGATAAATACATGCACATCTACAGATTTGAGGGCATACATCACTTGCCATTTTTTTTGCTGGATGTTTATTTGCATATCAATTCATTTTTTTTATGCAATGCACATTGAATTTGTAATTTCTCCAACTTTTATAGTACTTCAATTTTAAAAATTGTGAACCTGACATATTGCATTTATTATTATTAGCACTCCATGTTCAAAGATTTACTAGCTGTCAGTTCATTTCTTATACACTGCTGCCATCCCTTTGTTGTAACTCTAAAACTATGGGGAATTTGAGCACACACATATTTGAGCACACATAGACATGCCGACAGGAATCCCCAGGCCCGGGACACAATTATACATTTAGGGCCGCCCAGTAGGGCTGCACGATATTGGAAATAAATTACATTGCGATATTTTGTTTCCCAACTATATATATTGCGATATTGCAAGCCATCAGTGTAGGCTACAGTCAATCATTACCATTCCATGATACTAATAATTTCACTAATAAACAAGCTTCATTCTCTGTAAAAAGAAAAGCAGTACACATTTTTTTTATAAAACAGCAGCTTTACACCAACCCCCCGATTGGTTTATAAAAATATAATTGAAAATATATATTTTTTATAATAGTACTTATAAGAATTTTGGTTCACAATCTTTTGTTTTTAAGTCAACTTTTTTTTGCCAACGTGCCAAAGTAAAACAGTGTTGGTCATCATCATAATCATGGATGAGCAAATGTGACGGCGTGTAATTGCAACATCTTTACGAAATGAAACGTTATGAAACGTTATTGCGTTTGTTATTTCTTTCTGTCGTTGACAGCCTTTCTGGTAATGTGTCACACTGGCAAAGGCATCGCAAATAATGTTTCGTTTTGATTGACATCCGAGATTAGATTTTGTACTCGTCGTAAAGAGCTTTGTGGTGCCGTTTTAGGTGATCAGACAAATGGGTGGTTTTTCCTTGTTTTGTTGCCACAACTTTATTACACTCCTGACAAAGTTCCTGTTTTTTGTCAACATCCTATTTTTTGTAGCCGAAATAGTCCCAAAGATGTTGACCTTATTTTTGGTACGAAACCATCCTTTTTTACCTGCGTAATGCGTATCCTCTTCGTCGCTCATCTTTCGCTAGTACAGGTCTGCCAGTGACAGAGAATGTTGGCTGTGAGCAGCGGCACAACAACCAATCACAACGAACCAATCACTGTGCAGGCATGCGGAGCGTGAATGTCATCCCAGCAACAAACCATACAACAAACTTGTGTAAACTGTGGTGCTACCTATACTGTCATTGGTTGCTACCCTTCTTCACATCGCATGTTCTGGCGATGTGACTATCGCACATGCGCACATCGCGATGTCAATGCTAAAACACAACATCGTTCAGCCCTACCGCTCAGTAAAAAAAATCTGACTGTGCAAAAACTAAATTTGGGACCTCCTCAGGACTGGGCCAGTCCCCCTCCGTCAGCGTCCCGCACACACACATACATGTAGATTCCTTCAAATGTTAAGGGGAAGATTAAAAAAGAGAAACTTTATCTGTGAATTCTCACAGAATCACAATTTAATTAATATCTTGCTACTCAGTCAGAATCTTATTAACCTGGAGTCCCAGTCTCTGTCACAATTATCATATATGTGATGTTTTAGGCCTATTGGCAGACATCTATTTAATATGTAGGCAATGGCACATAAAGAGCCTTTTTTACATCTCCACTGAAGTTTCTCAGCTTTCACTCTAGTAACATTTGTGTGGTCATGTAGCTTTGCATAAAAAATGGTTGTCATTCGCAAGGCTACTTTTACTTTTATACTTTAAGTAAATTGCCAAGCCTGTACTTTGTTACTTTTACTTGAGTAAAGAAGTTAAATCAGTACTTCTACTTTTACCAACAAAAACATGGCCTGTCTGGGGGTCCCCAAGGAGAGGGTCAACCACTGTTCTAGAGCACTGGATGCACCCATGTTCATTCATTAAATTAGAATGCAGGTCAAATCTGTAAAATGCTGATTAGTTTTAGGTCTGCTTTTGAAAATGATGTAAGTAATGACTTTGTTACTGTGCAATATTGGCTACACTTTTGAGGGTTTGGTTAAAGCAGAAGAACATTTCCATCACATTCAGATACAGTAAGACTGTACTTGTAAAGGTTTGTGAACATGCACAATATCTCAGCTCTGTGTTCTATATCCTGAGTAGAAGTAGCAGACAGTGATCTGAAATCCCCTTTGTTTATAGTGTATCATCTGTGGCATAACAGGTCAAACTCGTCTCATTTCCTCTCTTCCTAGTCACTCATCTAACCCCGGAGGGAAGCTTTATGTCTGCACACTTGCATAAAAGGGCCAGAGTTTATACAGATCCAAATGAATAGATAAAGATGGGCTGGAGATGACACCTGGTTTCAGTGGACTAGCATGGACAACCGAGCTGAAGGAGCATGCTGAGGGAAAAGGAGCGGACTGTGTTTCTCTACAAGCTGGCAGCAGAAAGGCCTCACTAGCACTATGAATAATGAAACAGCTGACTGCTCTGTACAGATTTCACGTGTCATAAAATAGCTTTTTAGTTGCTGTTAGACCTCTTACCTGTCTGCTAGGCTTACACAGGCCTGGGCATTTGTGAAGGGCTCATAGGGAACACTCCCTCATGCCTTGTAAAGAGCTTTCTAGTAACCATGGGAAACAATGTTGTATGAGGAGATGGAGAGCTACACTAGTTCCGGTTAGCACTCCCACAGCTAGCTGAATCAGAATGCAGCCATCTTTGAAGAATTATACTATCTACTGCAAGAATTCTATTTCTGTATGTGACTGTGTTTGCCTGTGTATTGCTAAAAATGTATGTGCTGCAGTATCCAAGAGATGTATGTTTTAGCTGGTTTGACTAATTTTGTTTCATTGTTTGGGGGTGGGTTGCAGTAGACCCTGCCTCAGTTTCTCAGAGTAATATGAGATTAGATCAGGCTCTGGTTGTCACTGACTCATTTCTAAGATGGAGGGAAAGGTGAAATGGCTGAATAATGTATGAAAGACTCTCCACACAGTGGACTCAGGAGTCTGTTATTTTCTCAGGCAGAGAAGTTTACCCGTCTTTTATATCAACATTGGTATGGAGGGAAGGACCATTGCCTGCCTCACACGGTACACACTGGTACCATCCATCACCAATGGAACTGATTGCTTGCTTTCTCTCTGTTCTCTCACTCTCCTGCCATGCCTTGCTGCCTCTTTATTTCACTTTTCTTTTTGTTCGCTCTGCGTTCTGGTATTCGTTCTCTCTCTGGACTGTGAGCTGATATCCTCCTTTGAAAAGGTAATGATCCTGGTGCGTTGAGATTATGTATGTGCGCTGCACAGTGTAATGGCCTGGCTTTTTATTGCCTGCCGAATACTAATCCCACAACTGAAGGAATGTGACTGCACCTGCAGGGAGCAGTGCGAGAGCTGCAGCCCACATGAAAGAGCGGCCATTAAAAATGATCAAAGAAATTACTGCACTCTGCCACACAACACTGCTATCACGCCTGGCTAGGTGTACATCCCTGTGCTGGCGCGTATACGCGTGCGTACACACCAATTACTGTCTCTGTCTGATGGATCTTCCACGTGAAGATTCCAAGTGATCTTCTGTGAATATGTTCGGACTCAAGTTGCCCTAGGCATTCTACATCGACACACCCACGCTTGCAATAGGAAATGGTGGACATACAGATGCTCAAAATGACAGGAAGTTTACCGTATCACCTACAAATTTATTCGTGATACATAATATAGAATACATATTAATGCTTTATCTTCATGAAGTAGCCACTTGTTATGTGAATAAATGATTTTAATCGTTATTTATGTTTATGATACATAATGATGTTGTTGATCTACAGACTGTCAGCGTCACTGACGCTCATCCAGCCTGCAGGTCATAGTGGAGCCGTGTGGAGGTTACAGCACAGACATCTATCCACACAGTAAACCTGCATACCCATCCGCCAGTCTAGGCCTGCTTCATGTGTGGTTTGTCTGTTTGTCTATCTGTCTCTCTCTGTTTCTCGGTCTGTATGTCCTCCAAGGCGTAGTCTCCATGTTGGGGCAACACCATGTAAACCAGGCAGCTGATCTCATCAGTGGGCCCTGTGTGGAGTGAGATGACATTTCCCTGCAGTCAGTGAGCCTGTGGACTGCTCAGCTCTTTCTAATACATTCAGTGGCCTTCTCTGAGCAGGCAAATGCTGATAGATGCGATTTCCTTTCTTTTAGAGACTCAGAATAATACTATTTTGCTTTGTTAAAAGTTCTCCCTGAAATGGCAACTGTTCCTTAATGTGGGTGCAAAATCAAAACATGTCTAGAATCGACGGAAGGGTGCCGCAATGATAAAGCCGAAGGACTTCTGTGTTCTTCTCAGTGAATCAATATTATAGCATACACTGATTAGGCAAAACATTATGACCCCCTACCTAATATTGTGTATGTCCCCCTTTTGCTCCAAAACAGCCCTAGCCCGTCGAGGCATGGACTCCACTAGACCTCTGAAGGTGTGCTGTGGTATCTGAAACCAAGACGTTAGCAGCAGATCCTTTAAGTCCAGTATGTTGTGGTTTGAGATCTGGGGAATTTGGAGGCCAAGTAAACACATTGAACTTGTTCTTGTGTTCCTCAAACCATTCCTGAACCATTTTTCTTTTCTGGATGGACACATTATCCTTCTGATAGAGGCCAGTGCCATCAGGGAATACCGTTTCCATGAAAGGGTGTACATGGTCTGCAACAATGCTTATTTAGCAAGTAACATCCACATGAATGGCAGGACCCAAGGTTTCCCAGCAGAACATTGCCCAAAACAGCTCACTGTCTCTGCCAGCTTGCTTTCTTCTCATTGTGCATCCTGGTGCCATGTGTTCCCCAGGTATGCAACGAACGCGCACCCGGCCATCCACGTGCTGTAAAAGAAAACGTCCTTCATCAAATCAGGCCACCTACTTCCATTGCTCTGTGGTCCAGTTCTGATGCTCATGTGCCCATTGTAGGCACTTTCGACAGTGGACAGGGGTCAGCATGGTCACTCTGACTAGTCTGCTGTTACGGAGCCCCATACGCAATGAACAATGATGCACTTTGTGTTCTGACACCTTTCTGTCAGATCCAGCATACATTTTCATACAATTTAAGCTACAGTAGCTAGCTTGTCTGTTGAAACGAAATACACTGGCCAGCCTTTGCTCCCCACGTGCATCAATGAGCCTTTTGCTGGTTCACTGCTTTTCCTTCCTTGGACCACGTTTTTGTCTTTGTGTACTGATCACTGCAGACCAGGAACTAGAGGGTGACACGGAAATCAATTGTCTCTCCCATCCTGAGCCCACAAAAATTCTCCTGAAAAATATTCCATCCACGTCATGAATGACTCATCCGACTACTATCTATTGTAACCAATCAACAAACGTATTGTGAGTTGTAAGCGGTTCTTTTTTCTAAAACGAAATGCCTTACACTCACCGCATTGCAGCATCATTTTTTTATTTAATCTCAGACTCCTTCCCGCTCTCGCCGCTCTCGTTGATTTCAATGCTCTAGGTTGACTCCCGTACCGCCAGACTCCCGCGGCAATCACGTGACCTGCGGGAGTCCCAAAAAATGGTCACCCTCTACCTGGAACACCCCACAAGAGCTGCAGTTTTGGAGATGCTCTGACCCAGTCGTCTTGACATCATAATTTGGCCCTTGTCAAAGTCGCTCAAATCCTTATGCTTGCCCATTTTTCCTGCTTCTAACACATCGACTTTGAGGACAAAATCTTAACTTGGTGCCTAATACATCCTATCCCCTGTTATTCAAGTCATCTGTCAGTGGTCATAATGTTATGGCCAGTCAGTGTAGATTATTTTGTTTATTTTTCAGAATGAACATAGTAGAGATGCGCGGTTGGCGGTTAAAGCCGCGGACTCCACGGATAAACCACGGATCGGGGGATGATGTGACAATTTTTTTTTATTAAATTCGGGCGGGTAGTGGTTAAAACAATCAAATAAAAAAATATATACGTTGTTAAATATTGTTACCAGCGGATGGCAGGCGGGTGTGGCTCTGAAAATTGGCCAAAAACGTTTGGGCGCATGGATGATGAGTTTCGTGATGCGGCTGCGGATGAAATAATAGCCCGTCCGTGCATCTCTAGAACATAGGGTGTGTCGATGCCTTAAAGGTTGTTATCACTGGAAGCCATTTTATTAAAAGATTCCTTCCCTCCATCCCTCCCTCCCTCAGAGGTCCATTTTAGAGGCACATTGCTACATGGTTTGGTGGGTGATTTCACTGCCTTTTCATGTGTTAGAGGGCGAGTAGTCCTCATCCATTAGGTGGTGTCTTCTGTGATGTATGATGTATGCGTAGAATGGCAATCTGATGTTTATTCATGACTTTCAGGGCAATGCCTCAGCTAAGCTCTCTGATTTCCTTTTAGGGAACAAAACTATGTAAGATTGAGACTTCAGCTTAAAGGCACAGATACCCATCCTGCAGCCGTTCTCCCTCCCTCTTTTTCACTCTCATCCTTCCCTCGTTTTTTTCCCCATCTTCTTTTAAATTCTCCCCCGATATTATTTCTGTCAGCTTCAATTTACTTGACCCTTAGAAAAAAAAGAACGATCACATGCGGTAATTTTCTTATGATTCTTCCGACTGGCTCCCGATCTGGCCTCTGTAGTCAGCGGAGGGCTTTGATGAAGAGATGCATCTGGAGCGTTTTCCTCGAAAGGCAGCATGTTAATGAAGCAGCAACACAGTGAGACTAAATGGCCTTTTCTGGTCATGCACACAAGGGCACAGTGTCCTGCTAGCTTACAGACTGTGCCAAACTGACACCCCTCCATTTCCCCTCAGAACCTCCACCCAGACCACCTGCTCACAGCACTGACCAATCATCCCGTAAAACCCTGCAGTAATCACTAAGCACCAAGTTAAACTAACGGCCTGTTGTACTCACTGCCTTTTATCTCCAAACCCAAATGTGCAATAAAGTAACTATCATTTGAAAAGCTAGTTCCTATTTGTCTTGTAAATGACTTTTTAATGATAATCAAGCCAGATCCATCCATCATGCCAACACCTCTCTGTGTTTTACTGCTATGAGGCTCCTCCTACCAGCAAATGGTGTCTATTTATAATCCAACCACCAAGTTGCAACAAAGCGTGGTGACTTTACCACAGTATATGAATCATCGTGGGTGTGCCAACATGCATGTTTACAAAATTAAAGCTTCTGAAATGCATGGAGGTGATCTGTGTGTGTGCGCTGGCCTGTGAATGGGTAGGATTGGCTGTCCCAGAGTCTATGAATGGGTTGGATTGGCTGTCCCAGAGTCTATGAATGGGTTGGATTGGCTGTCCCAGAGTCTATGAATGGGTTGGATTGGCGGTCCCAGAGCCTGTGAATGGGATGGATTGGCTGTCCCAGAGACAATGAATGGGTTGGATTGGCTGTCCCAGAGCCAGTGAATGGGTTGGATTGGCTGTCTCAGAGCCAATGAATGGGTTGGATTTAGGGCTGCAGCTATCGATTATTTTAGTAATAGAGTATTCTACTGATTACTCCATCTATTAATTGGATAAGAAATACTTTGGTTTTATTGAAGAGCAATGATATACAATAGTTTGGTTTAATTTTCGGGAAAAGCTGCATTTTTATTCCCTACATTGCAATACATATTAAGTGCCATATTATATTGTTTTTATAGAAAACATTATCTGAAATGCTATAACAGCCTCAAACTAAGGCATACATTAAACATACATAAACATTACCTTAAGATGTGCAACTTAACTTTCAGAACTACAAGTTTCAACCTGAGCCTGTTCTGTATATAGGCCAATATGTAAATATTAGTTATACTCAAACTATTTTCATTCATATTTTTGATTACATCACACAGCTCTGTTACACTAATGCTAGTAAATTGTTGATCAGCTGTTTCTCCCTGAAGAGAGAGTGAGAGAAATAGGTGCGCAACAATCAGCTGGTTTTCCGAAGGGATAGTCAACAATACGGCTCTTTAGATTAAGTTGTGGTCACCACTACGTATTTTCCTGTCTTTGTTTTTGGTAGTTGTAATGTTTGGTGTAGTTTCATCGTCCATACAATGGAATGGATGATTAAGTTAGACTCAATGTTTTCTGTTGAGATGCTGAAGCATTGACATCGTGCTATTACAGAGTTTTCGTTTTAATTATGTTTGAACTGATTCCAAACTTTGGACACTTTCTGTCATTTTCTCCAGTTTAGCCTCTCACTATTTACACTCCCTTTCTTAATTTTGCAATCTGCGCCGTCAGTCTTCATTGCATGTGTCGCCAGCAGCGTGAGCTCGGTGTGTGACAGTAATAATCATCCGTGCGGAAACACGGTGAGCGATACAATGTTGGTACCATTGATTAAATGAAGCTTTGAAGCAAAAAAAAAATTATAATTAAGATTTCAGAGTTACTCAAGGAATCATTTCTGCCCTAGTTAGATTGGCTGTCCCATAGCCTGTGAATGGGTTGGATTGGCTGTCCCATAGCCTGTGAATGGGTTGGATTGGCTGTCCCATAGCCTGTGAATGGGTTGGATTGGCTGTCCCAGAGCCTGTGAATGGGTTGGATTGGCTGTCCCATAGCCTGTGAATGGGTTGGATTGGCTGTCCCAGAGCCTGTGAATGGGTTGGATTGGCTGTCCCAGAGCCTGTGAATGGGTTGGATTGGCTGTCCCAGAGACATGAAGTAGTAGCAGCACCTGTCAACCCTAACAGGACGGCTGCATAGTTTCAGAATTGGGACTCCTATGAATGACAAAGAGCATAACAACTGAGAACTGTTGGGACCAATGGAGGGGTGGGTTTGATTTGTGCAGGCCATATTTTAACAAGAAGTCAAGTACAAAATCGACCCTCTTCCACATTTGGTGTGAGCATTACTTTAAAATTTTGTATATTTTTGGTCCACTGAAAAATGAATGAGGAAAATGACTCCCGTTTGTACTTAACACTGGTTATATTGCACTGATCAACACAGGGCCTGGCCGCGAGACGCTCTTAGTCCAAACTGATATGATAAATTATGCAAATGTGCCAACCGCTGCAAATGCCAAAGAGTGCAAGGGAGCAGGGGGCGAGGGAGAGTGAGAGCTGGCGTAACCGACTGATTGTTGTGCTGTCAGATTGATTTGCATGAAAAAGGGTGGCCTAATTACAACACTTAGCTGCAGCGTGGTGATAATACAGAACAGGATTACTAAAGGACACAGAGGGGCTTTTTTGAATGCCCAGGATATCCTGGGGTTTGGAACAGACGTACCACCACCTTCTGGTCCTCTGTGAGGCATACGCAGCCACCACTCAGCCTTTGTCCGGCAGCCGTGGCGTATCCATCACAACACATACACACGCGCGCCTCAGCAGTCAAACAGCCGCACCATATTTATGTGTCATTACACTGCCCTGCTCTGCAGACACAGAGAAAGTTAACTGCACTGTAGGGCTAAGGGTGCAGAAAAGTGTTGCATGGGGGGGGGGGGGGGCTGCTGAAGGCAAGCCTTCCCTTCTTCCTTTTCTTTAATAATAAATGATGGATGTTTCAAATTAGAAAACACTGCTGAGAAAATCCAATTTAGTGGCGAGCTTTGGAAGGAGGCTCTAAAGAATAAGCAGTGCAGTTGTGTATTAATGCTCACCAAGGGGCCGCTGCTATGATTTAATGTGCCTGCTGAAAATGGGCTCTATTATGTACTATTAACAAATCAACCAGGCCCCACCCAGAGTAGATCTGTGGCCCCCAACCCATTGTGGGTGGCCATTCTCTTTCCTCACCACACGTTGATTTATAAACCCTGCTCATAATCACATGAGGTAAAGGACCACAGTCCTGTGTGTGTCTGTGTGATTGTGTGAGACTTATGGGACAAGTGTTTGATCCTGGATGGATCAATGCTTGGTAAAGACCTTCGAAGGTGTTGTCAATAAGTTATCTTTCCGTCTGTTTTTCTCAGGTTTCCTTCTTGTTTATTTCTCTCATCCTGTCTCATTTCTCCACGACCTCAATTCTCTGTCCTCCTCCATCACTCTCGTCTCACTGTTTATCCCTCGGCCTCTCCTCAACCACGTCTTCACCCCCCCCCCCAATACCCTTCAGTCTCCAGCATGGATCTGCTGCCAGTATGTGTTCTCTGCCCATTCCTGGTTTCCCTGGCTGTGTTCACAGAGGCAGCCCAATTCTTTTTTCCCTCCACTAATTGGTATTTTAAACAATCACAAGGTCTTTTTACATCCAATGTTTTTTCTGTAGTGGGAGAAGCATCAGAGTTGGGCTGCCTGTGGGCACACGGCCTGTAATGTCTGGGATCTGGCTGGGCTTTAATGGAGCCAGCGTGACCATAGAGCAGCATCCAAACAGGAGGAGGCCTGGCCTTTCTGCTCACCCCTGGGATACGCTGGGATTGACTAATATCCCTGTCCACCACATTAAAGAAAAGACAAGGATACCCTTTTAGTCATCTGTTTTTTGTCAAAAAGGATGCAAAGAAATCAAGTCCATAAAGTAAGGGAGAGATAAAGCAACTGAATGTGGTGTTGGTTCTTTAAAAACACATTGTCTTTTTGTTATCCCTGTGACCAGCAATGAAAACACTGCTAGTGCTTCTAGTATATAGGAGCAAGGAATAAAGAAACAGGTCAGGAATTGAATGTTTTTATAAATTTGAATGCCAGTCAAGGAAAATTTCACATTCACCTGTTATCAAGGTAGTGTTATCCACGGTTTACCTCTAGATACATATTGATGCACGTAATGGGGGCGTGTCATCATTTTTGTGGCCCTATATAATATAGGTAGTAACATCAATCCAAATATTTCAGATTATGTGGATTCTTTTTATTAGAATGCTAATAATTGTGGCTGTTTCAGGTAAGCGAAACCATGCGTTACAGTTTCTAAACAATGCTTTCAAGGGTGTGGACATCAATTTAAATATGGAAAAAATATGGAAAAAGTAAAAAAAAAATCCTTTAATATCTTTTCACTTATTTCCTCTTCTAGAAACTGGACAAGAGGGAGGAACCACTGCTACAGTTACAGTCAGACTCCCTCAGTGAGGTAAGTGTTGTAGCTGGAGTCACTGATGCTAACATCTAATTTATACAGATATTCCAATGTCCTCATGCATAT